>JAAXYX010003971.1:0-13168 GCA_036851915.1 Ptenothrix huangshanensis | reverse complement strand
CCTCGTTCCCCCTAGAAATTTATCACTTGTTCAAGAATTTCAAATCTCATAAGAAATTCAAGCCAAATAATAAAATAGAGAAACAGAGTAATAAGATATACAAAACTAAGGACATATAATGGAAACAATTGGAACTATTTCCGTCATGAGAAGCTGTTCTGAAATCAAGAATTTCTAACTTAAGTTTTCATCAAGTTTATCTTGCCCACCCACCCACACGTTTTACTTTTAGGTTCTTCCATTTTTTAGATGTTTCTGTGAAATTCATTTCTTGAGAAGATATGTGAAGGAATTTTGTTTTATTTTAATTAACTTAGAAGACGTGTGTTTCGAATGTAGTGTAGTGTATCGTATCAACTTTTATCTTTTAGTGTAATGCTGAAAGCTGAAATGGTAGAGAGAAAGGAGAGGAGGAAGAAGAGGATGAAGGAAGAAAATGGATGAGAAAGAACATTGAAGGAAGACAGTCGGTCCCACGTGCTTTGAATCTAGATTAAAATTTAAGGTTCCCATTGCAAGGAATTTATCTCCCATGGCACATGACAATGTTCCCAAACACACATACACACATTGACATATAAATATTTGTATCATTGCATTCATAAAAATTGCATTGCAGTATGGTCTCCAGTGAGTATTAATGTTTTTAAAATTTTCTGAGTGTGTTTCGTCAAGAAAGGAGTTCAGAGGATTGCATCGGGAAGATGTTCTCCTTCACATAAAATATTTAGACTATCCTGTAAACCTCGTAAAGTAAACGGAAGGAAAGAGAGCTACGAGTGAAGAGTAGAAGTAGACATTTTTTTGGATTCTGTTAGACTTTTTCCGTGGTTGGACCTGGATGGAGCCAACTAGACCCGAAGCTGAGAGTCAGAGTCAGTGTTAGGTTTATTCTCCGAGATATTTCATGTGTGGGAATCGTATGTGTGATTCTCTCAACTCCCAGTTGCTCTTGCTAGTGTACTGCTGTATACATATGTAATAGTAAGTTTAGTTAGTTATGAACACATTGTACAATACAAGTTGCTACCGTTACAGCATTTTTCTGATGTACAGTTATGGTTACGGAATCGGAATCATAGCATAGGTAATACTCTTAGGTTGTGAGGTGCTGTTGGACAAATCTTGGAGGAGAGCTGAAGTTGGAATGTTTATGCTTATGATGAATATTTTAGTGGGTTAGGTATGTCTGGTGGTGTATTTCTAGGTAGGCTGGAGGAGCCTGTGTCTGTCAGTCGGTTCACCGCCTGTCCTATTCTGTTCGAGTTAGAAACAAAATCTACTTTTATCTATATTCTTATGCTTTTCTTTTTTTCGCATGGTTGCTGCTCCTGCTACTACTACAGCTGTGTCGAATTGGACTGCTGGGACGGAAAAGGAGAAGATGAAGAACCTATTATTACTCACGGCAAAGCCATGTGCACTGACATCTTATTTAAGGTAGGCGTTGGTTGAATTTCAATGTGAATTTAAATATATCATTCTCAGTTTCTATTTCTACGGTTAAAGTCCAAAAATAAAAAGCACATTCCAATGTCAACAACAATTCATCATAGGAGCCAATAATAACCAACACTTTTTACTTTACTATTACTAACCATTTATAATGACTAATGATTCCACAAACTGCGAGTTCAAAACGTACAAGGTAAAAGTTTATTCACGGACGGAAGTACACTGTAAAAGATCACCTTAAAACAAGAAAAAACGCATCCAGAAGGGCAAAACTTCAACACTATTTTACTCATCCTGAACGGAATAAAGCACCTACATCTGAATTGTAAAATGTGTATCTGAATTCTGTCAAAAATACATCGTAAACACAAATAATGGATTTATTGTTGTTGTTTGCCTTGAAAGTATTTGAACAGTTCAACTTGACACCGATTGCATCAATTGGGTGGAGTAGATACAAATTGTTACAATTTCAATTTACCCCTTAGTCAACATCCCCTTCGTTTCTAAATCTATAAAGACAATAAAAAAATAGAAGATCAGATTTTGAATGTCAGGTGGTAACGCTGTGAATCCATGGGGAACAAAGTCAGGATGATTTGTTCTGTTCTTAATGTAATTTATTAAATTGGGAATTTAATACCTGCCTCTAGTTCGACTTTCGCAATCTGCAGGTTCCTTGTTTCCTATTACCATTGCAGCCGCGTATTAAAGTGGTTTATGGTTCGCCGACAACTTTTACTGTGTGCAGTAACCCGGCCCTGTCGTATTTAACTACTTGTTCGGATTTCGGATTATACAACGACAAGCTGATCCACTAAGCTAACGTGTACAAGGAACCTTATTGAAGAATACATGGATTTGAGGGCGAAGAAAATGTACACATAGATGTATGTACATTGATGGTGGTTATTTGTTAAGACATGCAGTACGGAAAGAAGTTCGCAAATCGTATTTCAGTGTCCTTTACTTAATCTTTGTGTGACGTATTTGAATGAGAGGAGCGTGCCGCGAAGGCTTTAGGCACCGTTGGTGTTGGTGATACTTCACTGGCTACGTTTCTAATACTATTACCTCACGCAGTTGCCACTATCCCGAGATATACTTTACCCGTGCGAATTCCAACTGGATTCCACTCTTCATTTACGGTTTTGTTAACTGTTACTATTTGTTGCTGCCAGCGTCAGTATCCGATTCCTATAGAGGAGTTTAGTGGAACGTAAAACATTATTAACGGTACTTATATACCAATACCCATCAGGATCAGCGTATGCTTCTGCCGCACCATACATACTTTACCGATTGCCGATACGATACAAATATCCAGTCACTGAATCACCCACCTACCCACATCCAACTTCGATTAGGACTAGAACCGGAGACAGGGACAAGTAGGAAAAAAATTAACGACATTATTCAACTTCAGTGTTTTCGGTTTCACCTATTTACCCACATGGAGACACTACAGTTCGACTGTCGAAGACAGAAAGAGTGAGTGAGAGACAGCATGGACGACAGACGACAGTGAGAGAAAATGGGAATAAATTGTGAGTGCTTAGAATTTATTATTTTAGGCGGAATCAAAAATGCAATGACTGTACAGGATACTTAATCTTCTGGATTTTGGCCTATTTTGTGTTTGTGTGGAAGGATGCGATGTCATGTGATGCGACGTAGATATGTAAATGTCAGGGGAGCTTTCGGCCATTGCAATTCCATTATAAATTCCATCCGAGTATAGGACGTATTTTTAGCTGACTTGTGGGATGGACAAAATCCGAATTAGACGCGAAACGTGTCTTTTCCAGTTCCAGGTTTTGGTTCAGACCATTTCAAGAGTCGTTACGACTCTTCAAATTCACATTCAAATTCAGTCAGTGTGCATTGTATAGATACATAGTCCAAGAGATAGATAGAGTGAGGGAGTTTTCTTTCCCTACATATGTGCACCAGTCAGATTCTAATCCTGAAGATTATTCTTCGTTGTGTGCTGTGCATTTTGTATGCATTTAGTGCTAAATTTACTGTTACTGTTACTAACGTTTTGCTTTCACCGTAGATGGGATGGGAATAGTCCCTACAATACAATATTCAGCTCTTTACTCAGGATCAGTATGAGCACTAGTACAAGTAATACTGACTGGTATACTAACTGGTTCCCCTTCCTGTACCTATATAATTATACATAGCCACCTAGGTAAAGTATCTAGTTAGTGTCGTGTAGTTGTTGGTGGTGTGCAGGAGCAGTGGGAAGGACAAGAATAGGACAGAGTTAGAATACAAAGGATACAATATGAATGCAAATTTCATTATTTCTGTATTGCTCGTTAAAATTTCCAGCATCCAAAATCGTTTATTTCAACTCACATAAACTTATATTGTCGTTCAAGTAGCCGTTTGCACGTTTCAGAGCTGTAAAATGTCATGTTTAGATTTCTACGAGGGGTGTAAAGTGTCCTATCAAATCTTTTTTTCGAGAGTGCAAACTGGATTATGTATGTTCTGTGGAGTTAGAAAAGCTATATTATACATAGATTGTAGATTGCACTATTGATCTTTTTCCTATTTTTAACAGCACACGTTTTTAGCAAGCGTAAATGATATGTACCCCGTTGCTTGTATTTTTTTTAAAAGTGTACGGCAGCAATACAAAACTAACTTCAAATTTTACAAAGAGTACACCTTTATTTTTCTTATTGTTTGTATGTCAAGATTGTTCCAAATTGTATTCGTTTCCAATGATGGGAACCTATAATTTATTTAAAACTACTAATTTTGTAAGTGATATGCTTTAGACATTTTTAACAATCTGATTTGCGTGTTTACTTGAAAATTTTTAAACTTTACGAAGTTCGTAGATTACTATTGTGTGACATACTCACATTTTTTTTACTATTTTTAGATAGTCGATTTTGCAGTGTCACCACTGAAATATTAGGACATTAGTAAGTATTGGTAGTACGTATGCAGTGTGTTCTCATTTGATGAGAAATGAGAAGCTACGAAAAGTGTGAGAAGAGCTTCGCATGGTTTATAAATAACCTACTAAAGGCAGTCATTTCAGTGCTGGCAACTACATATTACAAGTAATAACTAGGAAGGCACTGGACTGGAAGTAGTGTGTGATTGTGGAGCTGGAGAAAACGTTGGTTATTAGGCTTCGTTATTTTTTATGGCTGCTGAAATGATGGTTGATGGCCTAGTCTCAAGCTAGCTATTATCTCTTTGTTGGTCCTATCAGAAATGTGTAGTAGGTTGATCCTACTACTATTCTGACTGTGCATGTTACATACATACGAATGGACTATAGGGAAGCAACAAACATTATTATTATTTTTATTACAAGAGGCCATCTAATTTCTTCCCCAATTTTCTAGTTTGCAGTGCTACCAGATATGTGCATACCAGGTTCATCCAACACAATACAAGCCCTAAACCTTCTAGCGTAGATTGCAAGTAGAGATTAGTACATTTCACTTATTAAAACAGAATAAAAATTTGATTAACTTCAAGAAAAATTCATCAAATTCCCATGTGCCAACACTGCCAACATTAGCTCGATAGCTTTGAACTTTGTATCAGCGATAGTGCGATGCCATGTGAATTATCTAATGTAGAGAAGTCGAAGCCAAACATTTATGCAGTAGTAGGTACGTATAATGTTCCAGTTTATTTTTGGACATGGCAATGCTTTTTCTAATAAAGCTTCAATTATCATTTATATGTTATATACTTATATTGCATCTTAGTAGGATGCCGTTAATGCTGATGTCGTAATTGACTGTGAATTATTACCTCCTGACTTCATAAATAATGCTAAAACAACGTATTTGTTTACATAAATGAGCTGACTTAACTGCATTCTCGAGCATTTTTCTAAACATTAGCTTGTACTTTATTACTTCATTTCCCACCATTCGAGTGATTTACTGAGTTTAATGTGAATTGATGGTTCTAGAGATTTTCCTCACATTTTAAATCAAGAGATTTTAAAGTACCTACCTACCTCTCTGAGTCAGCTATGCTTGGAATGTATATTTTTCAAGGAAAATATCAAGATCAAAATTCTAATTAAATGTTTATGTCATTTTGCATGATGATACTCCTTTGATTGATGATCGAAGGCAGCATATGTTCGATTCGAGTTTGCATATGAATTTGGCATTTTTTGGTAGCGAAGGGACAAAAATTATTAAAGAATTTGATGTGTCACGGACACTAGCTCCCGTTTTGTAAGTCATTGCACATGGCCGTGGCCAATCGTAGCATAAACTATCATGATAGATTCCTTACATAACAAATTGTGAATTGGATTGCGTCGGAATGTAGGTATGTAATCGAATGGATTTTTGGGACTGTAACAAGAGAGGCAGTTAGATAAGGAGGAATAAGAACCTACAAGCTGCACGACTGTATGACAAGACACGCAGATTATCTTTACGAAGTGTAAGGAAGCTCTCAAAAAAGTAAGATTGTGCTTGCAGATAGATAACTACTGCCTTAACTCGGGCTTGAATACATATGTATATACATAAAAGCGAAAGAGAGAGTGGCAGAAAAAAATGACAATTTCATTTCATAGAAATGGAACTTAAAAAGGAGCCCAGTGAAAGTAACTGACAGGCGAATATGAAAATAATATCCGAGAGAATCCAAGAAATGAATCTGGTATATTTATCCATATCAGTATCATGGAGAATAAAAATAACCTTAACCGACAGAGACGAAACGGAAATTCAATTCCTCAAGAATTGTCTTCCCCTTTTTCTTCACTTGTCCAGGAATTTTGGAATTTTGAATTAGGCAAGTGAACATATTATATGGGGTAATTTGTTCTGGAATACGGGTCTACCTACGTACATAATTACCTACATATATGTCTCCCGTTCTTCTTTTTCTGATAGTCATCTCTTTGATTCTGATTGAAATTTTTTCAAGTGAAATATTGATACATGGATATGTACACAGGGTACGGTATAAAACCTTGCTACTCATGTTCCTGCTTCTGACGGATTTCAGTGTGTCACCGTGAAGTCCTTTTTATGGAGGATGGATGGAGGCATGTATGAAATCCATGTGTCATAAGTACAGGATGTATTTAGAATGAATGCAATAAGCGTTGCCCAATGATTCAAATTCAGCATTCAGATTCAGCACTGAATAACACAGAATGGGCATGTCGTTTCACTTTCTTTTGACTTGAGAGTCGAAATAAATTGAAATATTTCTTATCATATGGTGTCAGTTGCGATTGTGATTAATCATATGGAACATGAACATGCAAGCGTCTGTTTTTCAAGCACCACGTCTAGTCAAATTTCCGTTCCATTTCTTACACTCAACTTTTTACCTTTTCTGCTTTACAATTCACGTCCAGAAGAAAAAAAGAAATTTCATTTCGAGACTTCCTGTGATCCGATCGTAGCTAGGATAGCCAAGTCGGAAAACGTGAGAGCGGCCCTCGCGTCGTCTCTACTTTCCTCTTACTTTGGTTCTAGTTCTAGTTCTGATTCTGACTAGTGAGACGTGCGGGTCCATGTCCATGTGAAGTGAAGACATGCATGTGGGAAAGCAGCTACCTATGCATGTGTGGCAGTGCACCATTGCATTACATTGCATGGCTGTGACTGTGACTGTGGCTATGACAGGAATGCCTTATGAAGTTAGGAACGGTGTGGTGGCGTTGGACTGGTAGAAAGCTGGAGCATCAAGTCAAAAGTCTTTGCAATTTTCCATTGGTATTTCCACTGTTATTCCACCATTCTCGAATTCTGGGAGAGGACGCAGGAATGCGAAAGTCAAGTGAAACCTATTTGGTTGACGGTGACATTGAATCGCCGGGTGGCTGACTAAAGTGTGAATTTTCATACGGGTTGTTTCTTGTGTGTTGGAATTTGTGCTGGTCTGTGCAGTTTCAGTCACACTCTGACATGTTATTATTTATAGTATATCGTACTTTTATACCTTTGTGAATGTCGCATTTGATGTTTTTTGTAGTGTGATGCTAAATTGAAGTGTAATGAATTAATCATGTTTTTATGCCTTGCTTCACTTTCAGGATGTAATTCATGCAATTAGAGATACGGCCTTTGTTACATCCGAGTATCCTGTCATTCTGTCCTTTGAGAACCATTGCTGTAAATTGCAACAGTATAAGCTGGCCAAATATTGTGATGAGATTCTGGGTGACCTACTGTTGAAGGAAACTCTACCTGATTATCCCGTAAGCTGAGGATTCTCGTATATTTGTATTTATGGAATGTTACATTTTTTGTGAATTGAGCGCATTCAATTCTAGCGTGTAGTCAATCATTTTTTAGTTGCAAGATATTGTGCATAATAATAGGTACTCAGTGTATAGGTTAAAAATTATCATAATGATTATTATATTTGCATTTTTTAAATTATTACAGTTAGATCCTGGTGCTCCCCTCCCTCCTCCCAATGCGCTCAAAAGGAAGATTCTCATTAAGAACAAGAGGCTGAAGAAAGAAGTGGAAACTCAAGAATTGGAGTTATTCAAGAAAGGTCAATTTGTGATTACGGACGATGTGAAGGAAGATGCCTCTGCAGCGGCAACTGGACCTCCGGAAGATAAAAAGGTATGAAAGTAAATTGCCTTCTTCTGAATTTGGATGTGTGGCCCGACTCGCCCGACATGTTGAAGGTTGTACGTGTGGATTCTTTCTTCTTTCAGTTCGTCCTTCGTGACCTACATAGCTACTATTATTAGGTATATATAACCTTGTGGTTGTGGTTGTGGTCGGAACACTTCACTTCTTCCATGTTTACACTCAAACTTGACTATGAAATTCTGTCTTCGTATTCATCATAAAGGAGGCAGCTTGTATTTTACATCTGTCTATCAGTGGAGGTCAGACCTGCACACACATTCACTGAAATAGTTTATTTACACTGATGGCAGTTTTTATAGTGAAAAGAGTTTGTAGAGGACATTTTACGGACATTTTATATAATGTGTGCGTCATCACGTCTTCGTTTTGGTCTTGGTCTAGGTCTGTTTCGATTTAACTGCTATAGTCTCCCTCTTGTTCTTGGTCTGGTAAAGATACTTGACGGCTTAGGGAGAGTATTTTCAGTAGCTCTATACACATTGCTACCGCTTCAGCAATGTTTGTGAGGAACGATGAGAAATGTATTACTTTTACTGTGTTTATAATATGTCCTGAGAAATGTAGTAAGGCTTCGACTCCAGCTCCAGCTCAAGCTTTTGCTTTGACTTGGCTGAGCTGTAGTGTAAACATAAACTTGAAATAGCCAGAAAATTGGATCTATCAAAGTTGGTTAAAAGTTTGTGTAGATAGTAGATTTTTCGGAAAGACGATGCGTTAAGATGAGGTCGGAAGGAAGGCATGGGAATAGATATGTCTATGCTCATACAGCCTACCTTGGTATGCTATCTTTTTGCAACAGATTCTACCTTGAAGAAAGCAGCAGAGAGTTAGAGTGAGAGATAGAAACAGAGTTGCACAGAGAAGGAAAGATGTTGTTATACCTTTAGCCTTTAGAAACGTGAAACCTTCTAACCTCAGATTATCCATTTTATATACGCTTTGTTATTGCTACTCTCTATAGGCATACATATAAACCCGCGGAAATAAGTTAGTATAAACTCAAGTTCTCGTTGTACTCCCCTTCCTTTCCATAAATTGGTATCTTATACTGAATCAATATTTTAAATGGATAACTTGAACTTGATGTTTTATAGGCAGAAGAGCCCGGTGCAGTTGATCTGGCCACAGCTGCTGCTAACTATACCGGTTCTACCCTCAATGTTCATCCGTGGCTGTCATCCATGATTAATTATGCACAGCCGATCAAGTTTCAAGGATTCGACGTTGCAGATCGTAAAAAAAAACTTTCAATACACACACACTTTCATCACATACGTAGAGAAGGTGATAGAATGATAGAAAGACAGAACAGGGACGTATAAACATTTTATGTGGACAGAAGAGGATGCATTGATCATCTATACTTCTCTTTATTACTAATATTTGTCTGTTTCTTTCACCAACTGCTTCATATGTTAGTATTAGCCTATCATCCTTCTATTATCTACTTGTATTGTATATAGATTTTACCGTAAAGCTTCTAATACTATGAGGGTCCCTACAGGTGCTAAATATAGGACAAAGTATTTACAAATGTGCGCGAAAAATCAAACACAAGTCTTTCTATGACCATAGGATTTAAAACGCGTGGTGTCATATTAGAAGCTTTACGGTAGATACATCTACAAGATATACACAGTAAGTGTAAGCATCTAAAAAGATTTCAGCTTTCACAAGTTAGTCGCTAGACACGCACGCAGTATTGTGAGAAAATTGGGATGTCTTATTAAATTAGGAGGCCATTAGGTGATACACAAGACTGTAACCTATAACTTGTAGCAACGCTATCTAATCGATTCGAATTTTTTCCCAATAATTTCCTTCGCATTTCACTTTCACCTTGTGGAGTGGTCGTAATGTGATGACTGGATACTTTTTATTTATTTTTTTGCTGGCACATGCAGATAATAGACGCTGGTGGCATGCCTTTCTCTTCCCTATATGATACTAGTACACTAGCTCCTATTAGTACCTATATACAATGACAGTGTAATCACATAAGTTTAGAGGTAGCTTGTCTACTTTTTCGGATAGCAGACAGCACAGTGCAAGAAAAAGGATGATTCTGTCTTGTTATCCAAAGCCACAGCCAAGATGTCAAGTTGTTATTTTTTCTTCGGATTTTCCAGCTCACAAGATAAATTTAATTAATGTGTCTTCCATTAAGGCACCATCAAACCTGTAGCCTACCCTTCATTCAGCTGTCTTTTCAGAAAGTTTACGCAGACCTACTATCATATATAAGTTTCTACAGTGTATATATACACCTACCTACCTAGTATTTGCACCAGCGACTTTTTTTTGCGTTTTTGGAAATGTCGTTAACCTATTAACCTATCTCTAAGATCCGCAAACACTATGAAATAACCGATTAGAACTATGTACATGTATAGCACTAGCCCTGAAGTCACTGCTGAAATTACTTTTTCTGGGTGCGTTAAAACTAATTTTTGATCTATAATGGAAAAAGAAAGAATCTATGGCGGAAAATGGAGTAGAATCCTTTTGACTGCCTGATAGATACCTGCACAGATACGTATGTAATGTCAGTGTGCCTAAAGCGAATGTGATGGGATGTAATTAGAAAAATAGTTTGGTGGAAGAGAGCTGTGATGAAATTTCAGCGTGGCTTGGATGATTTTTCTTGATGTGAAATGAGTAAAGTTGTTTAATTATATCCAAGTGAATGCGATGAATTTACAGAGAAAAATATCCATCACAACATGTCTTCGTTCGCCGAGAGTGCGGGTTTGGGCTACCTCAAGTCCCAAGCTATTGAATTCGTTAATTACAACAAGAGACAAATGAGTCGAATCTATCCAAAGGGAACGAGAGCTGATTCTTCCAATTACATGCCACAGGTATGATAAAACATAAAGTTCTTGCTTTTGTCCTGGTAATAGATATTTTCGTGGAATGAAATCATACAAAGCAATGTGTATGCCAGTGCCAGTTCTAGCTAGGTACTGTCTTGTTATCTGTATTCTGTAGATTCAGAATATTATTGAAATGAGATGTGAATGAAAAATATTAAATTGTAATTCCTGCTCTTTGAAGGAAGAGAATGGGAATACGGAAAAAAATAATAATGAATGTTTGCAGATTTTCTGGAACGCTGGATGTCAAATGGTTTCATTAAATTTTCAAACTCCGGATTTACCCATGCAACTGAACCAAGGGAAGTTTGAGTACAATGGAAATTGTGGTTATTTGCTGAAGCCTGACTTCATGCGGCGTCATGATCGTAGTTTCGATCCGTTTGCAGAATCTCCTGTTGACGGTGTTATTGCCGCTCAGTGTACCGTGCAGGTGATCAAATCGTTCATCCATTTTTAATGTCCCTTTCTAACACCTTATAAATGTCAGGTGCTGGAATCCAATTCACTTCAGTTCAATTCTATATTCAATTCAATTCAATTCAATTCTGTTCAATATTAGCTATTATCATCAACATCACTATCACCATCAATATCTCTAACTCGACTTGCAATTGTAATAAAAGATGACGATTTATCTGATGGTTTTATACTCTCAGCTTCTTTACAACACTGCTTGGCGAATGTTCTTCGCTCAATTCGCACATCATTTCGACGCATTTAAGCATTCTAGATCTACGTGGGTGCACCTTTTATTTTTAATGCAATATGCTATGAATTTCTTGAATTTGGATTGGACTCGCGAGCACCTGTTTCATTTTTTTGTTGGTACACTATAAAAACTAAATAATCTTAAAATAGGAAAAATGCATCTAAAATGCTTCTTACATATTTAGTAATTGTAATTAAACGCAGCTAAGGTGTATCTTAAGTGCATCACAAAGGGTTTAGTGATGCATCTTGAACTGCAATATTTACTGTTACATTTCGAAATTTCTTATTTCAACAATTTTAAAGCCTTTCAAAATTTCCTATTTTATGAATTTTAAAATATGCGGCTTAATTTGCTACAGTTTTAAATGCACCAGTTGTGACAGTGTAGTGCTTACTATTAAGAAATAGGTTTATAGAAATATGGTGTACTATTATGTACTTTTATCAAACTTTCCAATTTTCAATAGATACTAAATGTAATGTACCTACCTACATAATGTACATGTGTGCTTATAGAATTTTTCGGAAAAGGGAAAGTTATGTGGTAGAAATTTCACTGATGCTTTCACCTGTCTATACTCTGCTCAGTGTTCTATGTGCGATTTACGATTTTGCTTTTATGTTGGCAGGTAATTGCAGGTCAGTTCTTATCGGATAAGAAAGTCGGGACGTATGTGGAAGTGGACATGTACGGCTTGCCAACTGACACCATTCGCAAAGAATTTAAAACCCGAATGATTCCATCCAATGGTCTCAATCCAGTGTACAATGAAGATCCATTCAGCTTTCGAAAGGTTTGTGTAGTGTTGTGTTATGTGCAAGCTTTTTCGATTTGCCCCCAATCTTCTTCCTTTTCCAGATTCCATTTCTACCACACTTGGTATCACTTTCACTATCACTACCACTGTTGACGGTGACTTTGACTCTGGCTCTGGCTCTGACTTTGACGTTAGATGTTTCATACCTAACATTGCATTTGTTACATTCCTTTCCCTTTCCCATTGAGAACAGGACAGGACAGGACAGGACAAGAAAGTATAGGACTCAACACGATACGATGTGCCACAAAAATGTAGAGGATTCCAAATCCAATTTGACGATAGGCTCCACAAATCTAATTGTAAACCTCACTGTTCCCCATTAATCTCAATTGTGTCCGTAGGAATTCGTTTCTGTCACTGAATTTATCGCATGTTCAAACGACCGTAGTTTCTGTTAATATACGTACTGTCTACCGTATTTACCCTTTTAGTACAATGGTCTCACAGAGTAGCCCCTGAGATATTAGCTTTTCTATTCAACTGAATCTTTTAAATATTCGCTTGTAATTCAGTACGCTGTACAATTTACTTGATTTTTGAAGCTGTAAATTGTAATTACCATTAGAGTAAATACTGTAGTCCCGGTGTAGTTTATTTATGTACCTACATTGGCACGCCAGTTCTTACATTTAGTTAAAAAGGATACCGTAATTTTTGTACTGGTCTT
>JAAXYX010003970.1:0-13168 GCA_036851915.1 Ptenothrix huangshanensis | reverse complement strand
GTACAGGTGTTGGACCCGAAGTATGGGTACGGGTACGGGTTTGGGTACGGGTACAGCAAACTGCTCATTTGGACCCGTACCCACGGGTACGGGTCCAAGGGCCTGGTGTACCCGTACCTGCACCCGAAGTACCCGGGTACTTTGGGTACAAGCAAAAATTACCAAAGTGGCGCTAAAAGCCGCTCCTGTTTGTACGTTTTATAAAGTCATTGAGAATTTTTCTTGTCAATTGGGCTAGTTCACTACAACTTCATATGTATTATGCCCCATTCTATACCTACTATGCATTTGGATGCTACAGTTTAATATTTTAATTATGTATTAATAATTATTGAAAGTCTGTAATCAACTACTAAAAGTCACAATACTGAAAATTCAATGTCCAAGAGACTTAAACTATCAAAACAAGCTGGATATTGAATATAATTATATATGTAACTAGTTAATTGTTGTTAAGCTACTTTTCAGTAGTAGTAACAAAACATTTAAAGCGCACTTAAATCGTTTAGTAACTTGTAATTTTCTTGATGATTGGGCATAAGATAGCTCGCAAATTAGAACATTTCATGTAGGTAATCCCCTTTGATAATTTTTTCATGTTAACAGTGGAAAATGTACCCGGGTACGGGTACGGGTACAAATTTTTCTGTACCCGAAGTTTTGGTACCCGTACGGGGAGGGGTACACGATTTTTGTACCCATTCGGAGCACTAGTACATTCTGTGATTGTAATTGCAAATATACAACATATGTACATAGGAGAAAAAGAATGACCACCGAAGTGAATAGAATAAAGCTTGGAAGTTTGCAATTGGAGACTTGAGGCAACTGGAGCCCAACCGTACGGGCTTCGTAATTGGATTTTGATATTGACTGTACAGGGTGGAGCAGTAAAATTTTTAAATGTTCGCCCATGTGTATTCTCTGTTCCGCTTTTCATGTTGACATACATATCTTTAGACGTATTGTATCTTCCTTGCCGGTATCGTCCTAATGTTCCCAGTGATTATAATTGCACGTTGCAACCTTCCTACTTCCTACAAGAACCTTTCCTTCTGTAAAATTCGATATTACTATTTACTACCGGCAGCAGTACATGTCGTTTGCGGGTCTTTTCCTACAGCCGGTTGCCAAAAGTCTACGTGACTACGCGTGTGCGGTACACTTCCAAGCTAAACTTGAACAACGTACAGCGAAGCCAACTGAATAAATGCCCGTGTTGTAGTAAATTTTATGCGCTTCCAGATTTTCAGTACTTTCAAGAAGTACTGGAAGGCATTTAGGCCTTTAAAAATTATAATACCAAAAATGAACAAAAATTGGAGGAACAAAAGTCTACGTGACTTCCTGCATTTAATAATAAAACCCGCTTTTTTGTCTCTGTTGTTCAGACTAGTATCACTGAAATTATTAGTGGTGACGTAGCCAGCTGTGATTTGAAGTTTTAATTTATAATTTCGATCGGGTCGACCAAAAAAATTGCAGCCAGGAATAATCTCTTAATTACGAAGATAGCATTGTATTAGTATGGGAATTTTACTTCCTTCCCTAGAAAGACTAGCGACTGAGGTCCTAACCAAAACCAAATTCAATTTATCGGATTTTACAAGCAGTTACATTCTTGTACAACTCAAATAAATTAAAATGACCCCCCAAAAAAAATTTTACCCACCGATCAGCACATAGGAAACATTGGAACCAAATTGCGTGCAAGTACATACATGTAATACCATAGGACAGCATTCAATTAATGCACCGCACAATGTTTTTCGTATAAAATTTACTACAACACAGGCATTTATTCAGTTGGCTTCACTGTATGTTGTACAAGTTTAGCTTGGAAGTGTACCGCACACGCGTAGTCACGTAGACTTTTGGCAACCGGCTGTATTTTCTCTATTTCATTGTGGCCAAGTGTATTTGAAGTGTAAGTATTTGAACCTGGTAGGATGCCGGGTATTATCTTTCCTAGAGTTTTGATGTTGTAGAGTTCTTTACTGCCTCGTGTATATATAAGTACATGCTTACTTCATAGTACGAATGTGGCGGATCATCGTTAGAAATAAAACTATTATACGTATGTACATTTGGTGGATTAAATTATAGATTTTACTAAATTGCGTACAATCATGTACAGCTCCTATATAACGTGGTTAGGAACAGAACTTCCGAGCACCGAAAGCTTCCGTATGATGTCATGCATTATTACACTATGAGCTAGCCACAGCACCCCTTCAACGTCAACTTGATAATGTTGATAATGCTCTGACACACTGCCATATACATGTATACGCACATATATATATATAACCTTTGCATACATACTTCTAGTACGTGTAGTTGCTAGCCCGTATATCAATGTGACAGCATACCCGGGTTTTTGGTTCCTAAGGTACTCACGACACGCTTACTTGCTCACAAACACACCAAGTATTGATTCTCCGCCAGCGTGAAGTTACAGTACTATTGCTGGTATATGATAGACGACAAACTCTTGCCGTCTTTTTATTTTGGTTTTGGTTTCTTTATACTACGTTATTTTTGTTTAATTCGTACATTTCTTAAGCATCAAAACTCATAAAATTCATTTCAATACATATGTACCAAAATATACTCAACTAGCAGTAATATGTTTATCTGGCGTTCTCGTGCACGTATGTACAAACATTATAGACGCAAAATATCATGTTTATGTTTACCTGATTTGGTCATCTGGTCTAGAAATATAAAAGTAGATAAGCAAATAAATGTTCGATCAACTGAAACATAGTTATAAAGTGTGGGCTAAGACTTTGTTTTTCTTCTCGCCCTTTGAAAATCAGTCTGACAGTTATGTTATATCTTATTGTCCCTCGGAGAGTTTAAATAAAATACGATTTCTATGATAAAAATTTCCACAGCTGCACAAGTATTATTTATAGTTATCAAAATGTAATTATTACAATATTCTTTCTAATTAATCCCTGCACGTCGTCGTTTTTCTTGATGTGTTCAAATTGAGTATGATAAATTGTCTGGGAAATGGTTTGATAGGAAATAAACAATGGAAATGTGGTTTTTGCATGTAATATTATTAGTTCTACTCTAAAACAAGTTTCCTTAAAAATGCTCCATTTTCATCTCCATCAGTACAGTAGTTAATTGAGAACAGAACGTAGACGCAGCAACTTAAAAACTGTAAACGGTAGGAGTATTCGCGATAACGCTGTAACGCCATATTGCGGTAGATGACTTATGCATTACAACTTAACAACGACCAAAATTCAACCCGATACAACGCGGGTTGAATATAGCTATATAGCTACGCCAAATATAGCTACGCCAAAATTAGTGGAAATCCGGAATCCGGAGTTTCGAAAAAATATTCACAACTAATTTTGGTGCCTTCACGATTCCAGGCGCTTTTAACGTTGTAACGTATAGGCCATACAGCGCAAAATGGCGTTACAAAGTGGTCGTGAATAATTGAATTGAATTTTGAAGTTCATATACTAATGAGGATTAATTATGTTTCTTAACCACGTGTCTCAAATTCGATCGAACACAACTAGAGCAAAAGAAAGGATAAACTGAAAACGTAAGATGATACATAGTCACTTTTTCATCAACAAACCAAAAATCAATACAATACAATATCAATTCAACTCATTTTTGCTGTGGTAAGATCGGGTATCAGAGAAAAAAATGTAATATAAGCGTATTGAGAAAAAATTAAGGGATGTAATAAACTTATAGTTTGTTTGAATCGTAATTGACACTAGAATATTATCTTAATTCTATATAGCAGTAATGCTAAATTCCTATTGTATTTCGTGGAATATTTAGCGGTTTTAAAAATGATAGGGGGAGGGAAATAGAAAGGTTTCGGGAGGGAAGGATGGGAAGAATTGCTATCATGAGCTTTATTGAATAACGATGATTTGACCGCAAAAGTAACGTTAGATTGGTTCTATAAGTTCCAGTAACTGTAGCAGATGATGAGTAAATGGCGGATGGAGGGCACGTAGGTATCCTGCCTTGCTCTTGGCTATAATTAATATCTCCAAAATTTGCGTATTGGGTATGTTGATAAACTTCGGTCCTATACTTGGTCCTGGTTCGGCAGCGGTACGCTTTACGTCGATGGTTAGATTCGGTTTTGGCAGTTCCAAAGTCCGTTTTTGCTCCGGTTCGTAACTCTCTCTTCCTAGTTGTTCCCTTCTCTCTCGTCAGTTGAATTTGGATTTTTGAGTTCAGTTCGCCTGCCTATGGAGTAGTGTGAGGAGCTACTTACGTTGCAGTGCAAGTTTGTACCGGGTAGGGCTATAGTATTGAGGTGAATGTGAATAGGTATAGGAAAGAGAGTCAGAGGAACTACAGGAAATACAAGGAGTCGCTACTCGCCACCGCCAATATATACGCAAACACCAGCATTGCAGATGTTTCGCAGTCTCCACTCGATCCCTTTCCGATTTCTATTGTACTCTCAATCTCAATTGTGATTTGGAAACTATTTTGTGATATCTGTAATTTGGAATATTTGTCACTATTGATTTTTCTACATTAATCTTGTCTCGGGACCAATATATCGTAATGCGATATTGTATATAGCTGATTATATAAATAATCCAGGCGCAGGATACTCCACTAACTAGGTTCAAATCAACATATTAATGATATAGTATACAAAATACCTAAACTTAGCACCGAAGCATTAATTTCCAGGTGACTTAACACTGAGGTTTTTACACTTTACACACTTTACCTGTGATCGAGTAATCCAATACTTCAAGCAATTACAATTATAATTAATTTAGTTTAATTAAGTAATTTGATTCCCAAGAAGGACTGAAATTACACGCTTAAGAGCAGGTAAGAAAGTCATATCGTCGTTATAATAATAATAATAATAATAATAATGATAATAATATGTAATAATAATGTACAATTTTCATTTCCCAAACAACAATGGGTTTATGGGGATAATTAGTTTGAGCAAATATGTAAATTTAAAATGCATACATATATGTATATACATTTGTAGGAATCACTGAAATCGTAAAACAAAAAATAACTGACAAGTTGAAGCGTACACGAGGAAAGTATGGAAATGTTCATGGAGCCGATCCCAGCTCCAATCCGCAATCCAAGTTACATGGATACATTCAAGTTTGAGAAAGAATTCGAACTTCACAAATGGCGAAGCTGGATGTCACGTCACTGGACATTGGCGGTGCACGTTTGTTTAGCCTACGCAACATTAATTCATTTGGGTCAAATGTGGATGAAATCCCGCCGTCCATACCGCCTCCAACTTCTGCTGACGATCTGGAACGTCGCCCTTGCACTATTTTCCCTGGCAGGATTCGTCCGATCCTTACCGGAAGTCAAGTACATTTTGCAGACGAAGCCCGATGCATGGTTTAAAATCATTTGCTCAAGACAGGACGCTAATGTTGCTTCTGCCTTCTGGGCCTGGGTCGGTACACTCTCCAAGGCCGCTGAGTTGGGTGACACGATTTTCATCGTCTTGCGAAAGCAACCGTTGATTTTCCTTCACTGGTACCATCACGCCACTGTCATGCTCTATACATGGTTCACCTACGAAGCTCAGGACCCTTGTCATAGGTTGTTCATCGTCATGAACTACTTTGTCCATTCTGTCATGTACTCATACTACGCTCTCCGTGCGATGAGCTTCAAGGTCCCAAGAAAGATATCCATGGTGATCACGTCTCTTCAGCTGGTCCAGATGATCATCGGCTGTGGTTTGAACGCCTTCTCATTCTACATCTTAAAGACTACTGGAGGGGTGGACTGTGCCCGCATTGAAAGCAATGTGATTATTGCCACCGGTATGTACATCTCCTACTTGGTTCTGTTTGCTCATTTCTTCTACAAGACTTACATGATCAAAGGAAAGAAGGATAAGGAGACGGCTGCACCCACCCATGGACCTGGCGCTGGCTCAGTGCCCTCCAAGTATGGCTACAACACCAATGGTACAACCAACAAAGTTAAAGCTAACTGAGTGTACTACTAGCTGGCTAGCTGGTGATTTAGGCCGGAATGGAAGCATATAAATTACAAATGAATCAAAGAATATTACACCAACACATCTAGGTAGCACTTATCAAATGTATATTATGTCACCGTCAGTCCACTCTGTTTGATTTCACATTGTATTGGTAAACAATATTAATAATCATATTCTTATGTATGTTTCCAGAAAATGTTTTACTGCTGCGAACCTTTAAAATCAGTAATCGCACGCAGCTAGCAATCATTCGCTGGTTCTGGAATCTCTAATATCTACAGACGACATTGCGGAACTTGTTTGTGAAAAATTCACTATACCTAATTTTTACTTTTTGTATTCTGTCCAATTGTCGTAAAAACCCCTCTACTGCATGGGAGGTAAAAAATTAACAAATTCATGTCCCTTAAACCTTCTATTATGTACGTAAGTAGTAGATACCTGCGCATTTTTATATGAAGCGCTTTTTTCCTGTACTTACTGGTCTAATTGGGCGAATTTTTTCGGTCGCTTCCAAAACAAAAAATATCTTCCGATTACTGTGGTTTCAGTGTTTTGAAACCACTCGGTACTGCCTAAATAACATCCACTTTTAAGACTGTATGAGTGTCCTGAACAGTTCCTAGACTCGATTTAAAATAGTTACGTTGTATTACAAAGCAACTTATGCAAAATTGATTAGCAGCTCATTATCAAATTGTCATGTTCAATTCCGGTTTTTAGGCTTGTAGTAGTAGTTTTAATTCTCTTGGTCTCATTAAAAACGTTACTTCAGTGTAAAATTCCCTTGTTTAGAATCAAACAATGAACTGCGGAAAATATCACATTGATTTGTAGAAAAGGGAGTGTTGGGAAGCAATGAAGGTACAGCAACATTGCTTATGATGCATTAAAAATTAAAACCGGAAATTAATGTGACGTTTTGTTAATTAGCAGCTAATAATTTTAGGGATGCGGTATTTTTAAATACATTTTAAATCGTCTACAAACGGCTCAGAATGCTCAAGCAACAGTAACGAAGCGAACGAAACAAAGTTCGGTTGTTACCACAGGAATTGAAAGGTCATTCTTAGGAATCGTTAATTACAATTAACAACCATGGACTTAAGGAGTTTGAGTAATCTAAATGTATTAGCATCAAGACATGCTATAGTACTAATAATTATATATATATATATATGTTGCTGGAACTTTGATTTTTATTTACAACAAGCAGTTTCGATTAATCATCGGTCAATATCACCAGAACCAGCGGAAGGGTTTTGACTAGCTGCCGCTGCCAGTATAGTAAAACAAATGTACATTCAAGGTAGAAAGATTATAATTTATTGCATTAAGTCTGTTGTGCCGTAAGTGGGGCGGCTAGCATTGTTTGTGAAGACAGACATACATACTAAAAGGTAGTCATAGCATAGGATACCTTAGGCCAAAAAACGATCCCTTTTGACTTGGTAGTTGTTTCTTCGCCTTCTTGATGGGTTACAGATTTTACATTTGTGTGATTTGAGCCTCAGAGTACTCAAGATCATTGTGACAAAACATGACATTCTAATTTCCAACCCTAATTATTATTAATTAGGGTGCTACACTTGGGCTAGCAAGACTGTTCACTACGACGCGGATCTGAAAATAAATCATGTGGGGGAGCAGTCAACCTACACAAGGCAGCCTCAGTTTCAAAGGCATTTTCACGCATTATTGTTGATGTCCTGTACTTATGCAACTCTACTTTAAAACAATAATAATTACTAATTTAATGAAGAAGGGTGTAAAGACAGGACCGAAAGCAAAGTTTATTTAAAAATGATCAAAAATGGTTCCATGTGCGTTGAAGCACTGTGCTGTACGTTAGAACTATACAAAGATCAGTACAGTAATTACTAATTACAGCCTTGCTCATTACTCCTTACTAATTATTTCCGTTGTAGAGTTTCTGAATAACCCAGCGCCTAGCTAATCTAGTGATACTCATCGTCAGATGATCTTGAGTAATTATTATTTTCGTTACGTCGAATTTGGAGCCACCTGAACCGTAAACATACTTTGGCATAATTACCATTAGTGTCAGATTTTAAAACTTATAGGTGCTTGCGCAATACAGCAAGAACTTAACAACACCTGTCAAACCTAATTTCGGACTTTAGAAATGAATACACGAAGTAGAGTTTGGTTTCCCATAATTTAGTTTTAAGTAACATATTTTACCAAAGGTCATTAATTTTCCACGTTATAATTTATTGCTCCGTAACGATTGTAAGTTATTAGTATAAAAATATATTTATTTGCAAAAATTATGCACTGCTTTGCAAAATAATTTATTTTTCATGAAGTTCAGAATACACTGTCATCGCGTCCAAATTTACCACAAAAACACCCAGAATTGTTGAAATGGGCTCATCTGCTATTTTCTCGACTTAATGGACTGTATTTTTGTGCAAAGTAATGGGGAATGAGGACCACGGGTACCAATACCAATGTTAAAGGAAATCATCAGAATTTTGTTTAAGCTCCCGTAGTCGTAGTCCCAACACGCTTAAAGAAGTCATTCAAGTTAATTATGTACCAAACTTATTATTTAGTCATGCAGTATGCGAACAGAAAATCGTGTAGGAAACATGTATTCCTAGAATAGGTGTGTAATTATAATTAACCATTTGTACACGAGATGCTGCTTGTTCGTTTTAAGTATATTATATCATGTAACTGCAATCAAAATGAACTCCGATCATATGACTCCCTTTCTTGTGATTCCATTCTAAAATATTGTTTTGACAGTATTGTACTGATGGTGGTCAGTGCTGAGGTTCAATTTTTATTTTCTGATACGTCGAATTTAATAATTTATTAGCGAAATAACCGAGAGTTCTAAACTTTCCACTTTCAATTTTTCCATGGAAATTCAGCGAGAAAGATCGCAAACAGCAAAATATTGAAGAATGTCAAATGCCGTAAAACTTCCAATTGCTCCCCAGGGAGTTATTCGTTGAATAACTTCTCAGACCGAGGAGTAACAAGAGGGGGGAGTTACTACTTGATGCAATATTCGATGGAACAACTTCACATTGCATTGATATGGGGAGTTATTGGATTGGAGGTAGGGAGTTATTAGAGGTGGGGAGTTATCTCCAATTCAGTCAATTTTTACTGAAGAGTTAAAAGAGGTGGGGAGGTGGGGACTAATAAGAGAGGGGCGTAATAGGAAGTTTTACAGTAATCCCACATAAAAAATTGAAAAATAAATGTAGAACCGTCGGGTATTCCGCTTTTATAATCAGCGGGGTATTTAGAAATTATATGTAGAGGGGAAGTGGCAATGTACACAAAGACGTGGCAGAAATTCGATGTCATTATGCACGTTGATATTGAAATCGTAGTCGTGGTGGGGAGTACAACCCCTGTAGCCGCCCCTCTTCATCCGCCGCCTCTGGCAGTTGAAAAGTAGATAATATTATATTACAAGTTCCATAGTTTCAGGTTGTAATTATTATTACAAGTTATTATGCAGTTTGGTAAACGTGAATGCACGAAGGCACGGTGCAAAATTTTGTAATGAATTCCTGTGACTGTGAATAGCATACCATATGTTAATTCGAATATCTTTTCTTTACCCCACCTCCCGCACATCCGTAAGTAATTCACATGTTTACATGATCTTCATCAGAAACTGGAGACTAATAAAAGTAAATGGTGCACTTATATCGCTAGAAATACATGTATGCATTATCTTTGCGTTGGTGTTATTGTACGAGGTGTACTTTATAATTAACTTTAAATTGTTGAGTAAATTTGATCTAATGTATTTAGCCCAAAATGTCTACTTTGATGTAATAATACGACTAATAGTCTAATCGGTGGAAGTTGCTAACTACTTAATATTATTAACTATTCTAATTGGTTCACACTGCACACTATACTGAATTGACCTGAGGTTCAACTACAAATTTTGTTCGCGAAGATACAATTTTCGATATGATTTCAAAGGTCAAAAGTCATGGGAGTGTTTTCTCGATTCCCATACTTGAGTAAATAATATAATATACCTTTTAAAGTTCAAGTACGTTAATGTTAAAATTGTTACAATTTTATAGGATGAACCATATTCGAACGTTTACGAAATTCAGTAACCTTGAGTATGTAAGTTGGTGTCTCAAACTAATTATACCTGTTATCAGAATTTAAAGCTACACTAATGCATATAATTATTTAATTACATAAATACATAAATGTACTTGATAATTACCATATATTAATTCTAGTTACTAAAACTGTTAGTAGCAGGTGTCGGTTAATATAAATATCTCAAAGATCGCCGTTGGCCGTTATTATTATATCTCTTTCTAAAGGTCAGTGTAAATTCATGCCATGTACTTTTGCACTGGTTTTGTTAATAAAGATAATTGGTCTTCATTTGAAATCAGTTCTGGTGTTGTTTTGTAGCATTTGAATTATAAATATCAATACAATCAGTTAATTATTTCTTTTTGACTCTAAAGCATGCGACCATGACCATTACAGTCATTATATGCTGGATTATTACATTATGTACTTACCATCAACCATTGCATGATGTCTCGAATAATATCGAACGTCTCGGTATCATACTACCGGAACTACAGCAAAAGAGATTTTAAGTATCCTAATAAATGATCTTTTACTGTTATATTATTAAATGGTTCACTTTATTAGGGATGCCAAAGTCTAGGGGATTGAAAAGTCTTGTACAAGACCAATGCCATTGGAACTCAAGACACACTACTCCTTGTACTGTTGTACTACCCAAGACCCAAGAGTCTTGTTGGCCAAGACTTTGAATTCCTTGGGTACCCCAAGACTCTTGGCTTGGGTATTTCAAGAAGCCTTTGGTGAACCCAATACTTTTTTACACATAATTTTGCCTAAAAATAACTTTTATGATGTTTTTGAAGATTTTTTGTTGTATTTTGATAATGCACACCAAATTCGTCTCATATGTATACTAATGTAAAACTGACAGGGTCTCTTTTAAGCCGGCATTTTTTAAAAAAAAAGTGACATTGAAAACTAGCGGCAGGAATCGACATAAATGGCATAAATAGACACAAATTGACCAAAATGCATAAAAAGACGAAATAATGGCATGAAACTAGTATTAAATTGTTAATTCCATTTATTGTATTAAGTCGCATGGTTTTGGTAAACCGCTGCAATACAATAATAATTATTTTGAAAAAAAAATATTCTCACAGCCTCATTAACCACAGCTGTACTCTCTTACATGGACAAAACGCAAATCTACAATTTGTAATACAAGTAAGACTACCTAATTAAAATGAAAATAATAAATACTGTTACTGATAATTAAGGCGACCGAAATTATGCTTTTTTTCACCCTGCCATTATGCTTTTTTGAAATCTCATTATGCTTTTTTGAAATCTCATTATGCTTTTTATGCTTTTTTGGACTTCGTTATGCTGTTTTTATGCCTTTCTTGAGCCTTATTATGCTTTTTATGCTTTTTAGAAAATGCTTATTTATATTAAAAAACTGCCGTTATACTTTAAAGAAACAATGGGGGTAAACCCTTTGGCTTGTAAATGGCGTTGTACTTGTACTTTGTAGATTTGTACAATTGTAAATATTTTAGTGGAGATTTTTTAACATTTCCATGGCAGCGGTTACAAATTGTAGAATTGTAGGCATTTACAAGCCAACGGGTTTACCCTTAATGTTACTAATGTTGCCAACAAGTACTCCGACCAACACCAGCATGCTCATTCACTAAGGTTAAAATGAGCATGGACTTGTCCTACAGTTTCCTATCCTACAGCATTTATGGAGTTATCCTACAGACCTATCCTACAGTATCAAACCTCAGTTTTTAGACTTTTGCCCACGCAGTTGTGGTCCGATTTCAAATCAAAGCACATATTTAGAAAGCTCATAAAAAATTACAGTGGTACAAATTCTACCATTACGAAATTCGCATTTTAAAAGTTTTCAAAAACTTGTGAATTTTGACCTGTAGGATGCAGTTATTAGACTTTTGCCCACGAAGTTGTGGTACGATTTCAAATCAAAGCACATATTTAGAAAGCTCATAAAAAACTACGCTGGTATAAACTCTACTGTTCCGACATTCCCATTTTGAAATTTTTTAGAAACTTGCGAATTTTGACCGGTAGGATACAGTTTCTAGACTTTTGCCCACGCAGTTGTGGTCCGATTTCAAACCAAAGCACATTTTGAAAAAATTTGGAAAGTGCAAAAATTTTGCTTTCAAAAATTTTTAAAACTTGGAAATTTTTGAATAGGAATTTTTTGACAATTTATAAGTAAGGTTGTAGGCAATTTACAAGTTTTCAAAATTTGCAAAATTTTTGCACTTTCCAAATTTTTCAAATCAGAATTTTAAAATTTCAAAAATATTTAAAAATTTATTAGTGAAATACTTTAAAAGTTGTATTTAGGGTGTTTTGCATTTTAAAATCGGTCACCGAAATGGAAAGTTTCAGATATTTCCTATAATGTTATGCATGAAAATGCATACCTGTCTGAATCCCAATTTCGCCATTTATGGCCTTCAGGTGGGTCAAATGAAAAATACTTAAAAGTCTTAAAAAGTGTTTTTACGTATGTGTAGCAAGTTTGAACAAAATCAGAGCAAAAATGCAAAATTTTATTTTTGTCCAATTTGGTTTTTTTTTGTAACCGCTATATTACCCGGGTGTACATTTTCAAATTTTGCCAAACGCCAAAAACTTGCCCATTTAATTTTCTACAAACAGGGATAAAAGCTTATTTTATTTCTCAAAAATGATAAACGCTTTTTTAATCAAAGTTGTCAACTCTCCCGTTTAACCCCATATAAAAAATATCGGTTTTTTATCCCCTGGCACCACAATAAATTGTTTTTCGAACTGAAAATGCATCAAGATATGTAACTTAGTATTCTGCGCAATAAAAAAATTATATTGGACCGCTCATGATGATTTTAACAATTTCGATTGGAAAATCTACTTAAAGTGGTTCCAAAGGGTACCCTCGCGTTTCGGCGGCTACGGTTTCGGCGGCTGCCGTTTCGGCGGCAGTTTTTCGGCGGCTACCTTATTCGGCGGCAGCATTTTCGGCGGATACTTAATATTACTGTTGCGATACTATTAATTTACATTATT
>JAAXYX010003969.1:0-13169 GCA_036851915.1 Ptenothrix huangshanensis | reverse complement strand
GTTATTTTCGTCTGGATGAGAAACAAGAGTTTTTTCTATGTATCCAAACTGTACAGATTAGGTAGACATAGCACAATATATATGTACCTAGGTAAATATGCATGGGAGTAGACGGAGGATAATCGAGTGTCGACATGAGCAGGAGCAAACATACTTAGTAGTGCATATGCTTACTGCCTACTTGTACTTGCTGAGATTGGATTGAAAATTTAATCCTGAAAATCCGTTAGATTAACTTTGGCCTTCTTTCCTCGGTTCTCAGACAATATTAAATAGAAAGGAGGAGTTTCTTCCAAAGGCCACACGTAAGAATCCCGTGGATTTCATTTCTTTCGGGTTAAATTTACCAAGTCAGATCTGCCCTCTCTCTCTTTCACTCTTCGGCGCTATCATCTCCCTTTCTGAACAATGGACAGATCATAAATAAAGCAATACATCTTCGTAGTTACCCTCACTGGAGGTATGTAGATGATGATGCGATGGTATTGTGTAACAGAATGGTTCCGTAATACAACAAGATGGTAATCATCATAGTGACAATGAAAGTACCACGACAATGATGAGTACTTGACCTACCTTTCACATTTTGACCGTAACCCTTTCAAATCTCCCCACTGCCTTCCTCCCTAAATAGGGCAATTGAGGACTAGATTATTAAGGTGATTTTCCAAAATCTTTGGACCTGTTCGTGGAAATGGAAAGAAGAGACTGGATTTGTTTGGGTCGCCTGTCCCATTCAGTTCAGCTCACATTGATAATGCTATAGGTTGGGCTGGAACAGAATCACAGATTTATATCGAGTCTGTACTTAAAAAACCATGGTATGGCATCGCATGGCATGGGGTGCTCAAATTTTCACGCTCAATCTTTATAAATGCCTGAATCTAGGTCGACCGTTATTCCCATCCCGTGACTCCAAATATATTATACAACGAAACTTGGACGTTCACGGCTACCTTATGACAGTCACTACTTCCGATTTCTTTCATTGAGGTATGCTGTGAACGATTTATGCAGTGACAGTTTATTAGCAGGTATTCTAATGTCAATAATAAGTTAAATCGATCTTTCCTGGAATCCAGGTATGTAATGCAATGGCAATGAGGAAAATAGTTACATATACAAATTGAATTAATAAATAAGAATTCAGGTAAACAATTGAACAAATATGTTTACTATCAAGTACAAAGTAGGTATAATTAATTCATTCCATAGTTGTTTAGCTTTGGCTGAAGGTCTTTGGCAAAGTCGGGTGAATGAGTGGCCCTTCAACGTCAAATTTTCAACATGGACAAACTGACCAAGACAAGTTCTAACTTAACTTGTTCGATGTTGTTGATTTAATGTATTTTAATTCTAGAGTAGCTATACTCTCACTATATATTATATATGTATATAAAGTAGATACCTTTACACATCTACCTTTCATACGTATGTATTGCTCTTTCATCAAGAGATATAAAGCTAGTATCGGATTTAGACTACAGATAGCAATTTATCTTGCGAGCAATGAATTTATTACTTACGGTATGTTACTACTTTGTGAAGACAAAGACACATTAGTGTCGTGACGCTACCTCCCTAATATCCTCTCCTCTGCACTACCTACGCAACCAATATATTTGATGGGAATTTACGCGAACTCATTATGTCGCGAAAAGCTCATCATTCACAAATACGTTTATGCTACGGATGTCTGGATAATTTTATTTTATTTTTCTATGCCAAGATTTGATATGGGAAGTACTAGTATTTGAACCAAAACAGAATCCTCAGACTGTAAAACTATTTGCAGTCTTTGTCCTCATTTCCCTTTCTTTAGAAGAGCAGTTGACGTGGAGATAATAAGCAAAGAGGAACATATTGAATCCATCATGTTCTCGGCTCATCTGCAATTTCCCTCCTTGTGCTCGGTGTCTCTGTGTGGGTATTACGTAGAGTAGGTAGGTAGGATGGAGGTAGGAAGGTACGTATGTAAATACATAGGTTGCTTCCTAGTATACATACGTGAGCTGCTTCTTGTTCCGAGGAAAGCGCAAAAGCCAGCGATAAAGCAAATGGATATTTGATACTTTTTGGGCAAACCCATCTGCAAATGCTCAATTTCCAACTATCTTCTTTTTCTCAGTACGCCAGCCGAATAAACTACAGCAATGCAAACGATAAACCACTGTGGCCGTGCATTCTGTCTTTCTCCATGTAACCAATCAAACACACAAACATAAATATAATTACAGGCGTATAATTATTATTACGTATGTATTGAAGGATTGAACGAGTCATTCATGAACTGGTTTTCTCTGAATGCAATTTATTATGTGTATATAATTACGCATCTTCCCTTGTTTTCTACTGTACCATATGTCGATATATCCGCATATGAGTAGACTTGGAGAATGCACTTGTGTCGTGCGAAACCGACCTATCACAGACTATTTTATTCCACCCCCACTTGCCTCCTTACAGCGAACCCATCTTTTATCTTTGGGCTCCGTACTAAATCAGTTTCAGGTCATATTTCTGTATGAAAGTTCAAAATCTTAATTCGTAAATAAATAAAATCGATTTTTATATAGAGTCATTTTTCCTTTATACGTATAATTATTTTGATTTCGTAGTAGTTGACTTTTAAAATTGCTATTAGAGTCCAGACTATTAAGTAATTCCCTATACCTATATAGGTTAATATTACTCGTATCAACGCTAAGGAATGACGATGCAAACCAAATAAAAATCCAGCATCTGCACGACATGCAAGCATGTGTAGCCTTCCCATGTATAATTATACAAATGAGTTAATTATATGCGAATGTAATTAATATGGAAAGTGTTTATTTAAAATGTGTCCAATGTAGGTTATTCCTGATAGTTTATTGGGAAATATCTGCAGAAGTGAATGTACTGGAAATTGATAAAAATGTTTGCACGACAAAAATGATATTGTGTGAGTATTATCGGGTCTTAAAAATAATTCACTGTTGGAGCCGTCTTGGGTGTTGAAATCGTATTTGCGAAAATGATTAGAGAAACTGACGAAAAAAATGACAATATGTATTCATGCTGCACTAGACAAGACTACATGTAGTATGTACTTAGTTTCTTTTAGCTCATCAATGGAATGGAAAAAGAGAATTATTTAACCTACGCCAACTTTTGAAGTTTAAGATCTAGGTTTCTGCTTATTACCAAATTCCCTAAGTTGAGATTGCAGATGCTACTTTGCTAACTCTTATCGTCAACGTCAACTGTGTACAAGCAGGCACGGAAATCTATCAGATGTATGTAAGTACTGAGGCAAAAAAACGGAATCTAGACATGGATCCATTATTCATGAAGTATACTGTATGTAGGCTTGCCTATTAAGAGTGGCTGGTTCTTTGGTTGGTAGGGGAAGATATTTAGGTTGTTAGTTGTTACGCAAAGGCAATGGCAGAGGGAGAAAGGTTTCATATACGTGGCAGTATAGGAAAGACTATAATAATTTTTCATTACTTAAGTAAAACGGAAGGCTAGAGGAAACATTTATTGATTCCTTGTGCATAAAATAGGTCATCTTATTTCCCCAAAATCAGGACAATGATGTTGTTGCACCGTTACGTGATCGTGATCGTGGTGCATTGTATCGGTCTTCCTTCATGTTTACTGCAGGAACATATGCTAGGCTTATTGATAAGGACATATATAGGCACGTAGGTATGGGCTCCAGAAATAGCAGGCAGTAATATGATTACTAAACTAACTATAGCATATCAACACAATACATACAATGTTATGAAATGAATATCTCTCCTACGCTCTGAAAGTAATTCTTGTAATTTTATTTATTTCACAGGATTTACCGGTTCAGGAATCCACAAGATACAATTCAATTTACACAAGGACAAGGATATATTACCCGTGACCAAGGTATGATCAATTGCACATGTTACCAAACCATTAAATATTTTCTACGTGGGTATTTTTGTCAATTATTGACCCACAATTTCTGTTAGAATACATTACTTTTTCGTAATGCATCGCATTGGGATCATGGGTCAACCTATTACGCACATACCTAGAAGCCACACAGATTTATCTGCCCATTTTTAATTATTTGACAACAGTCACCATAAATACCTCCCGATGGAATAATTCTTACATAAAAGTGTGTCAGCAATAATAACTATTATTGTTATTGAATTGTTGGAGGAGGTAATTGGGATTTTATTTACTGGCAATAAACTTAAGAAAGTGATGGTTGAAAAATGGGGAATTTTCCGCTTGAAATGAGCTCATAGTGCAAGTGTAGTCACAGGTAGAGCTTCCAAAGGTATCTGTATAAACATGCAGAGTAAGTTCCTATAAGCAGAACGGAGCACGGAGAATCCAGAGCTGTGAGTGATGTCGAAGTCATAAGTAAACTGTTAGCAGATCATAATTGATTCTGTACATGGAGGCAGGATGGTGTATTACAGAAAGCTCTTACGTATAAGAAAGTTTGAACTACGACTACGAACTACCCCGTCGTTGCAAGTTTACAAGATGCCAAATAGCAGTGCTGTTCTTTTAACAGTGTATTTGTATTTATCGTAGGCAGTGAGGAGCAGTGTTAGCTACTACTATTACTATTACATAGTACTACGGCTGTCGAAGTCGAAGCTAGTCAGTAGTCAGTTCGGTATACAGATGTTGATTGTTTATCTAAAATACATACAACACACATTGAGCTATACGGCTGATAGCGTCAGCAGACATATTATGATTCCAACTCCCAACTTGACAAGTGCTACATTCTACCTACATGATACTGTTGCATGTGTACGAATTCTACCTACCTACAGACTACAGAGTACCGAGAGGTAACTATAGTTAGAGTTAAAGTACTTACATTACGGCTCAAGTTTATGTAGTGTTGTGCGAGCATAGAAATGGAAATCAAACGTGACCCAGTTTCATTGGGAAGGCCGTCGACCTTTATACTACTCCGAGGCTACTGATATAATCTACACTGTATCTGCACTGCACATTAGCCCGTACGTAGAGAAAGATTGCGTGCATAGCACTTGATCCAAGTCCAACCAATCTAATATGCATACCTACATAGGTAGGTAGGTAACTACAGATTCGACTCTATGTACGAATAAGAGTTATGTACATTATGCCCAAGTACGCGAATGCAGAAGATTTATTTCAGACTCACTACATTTCATAATATACGTAAACACAGAGATATGGTAAATATCTTTCTACATTTTCCATTGATAGCCAGACATGCCGAATGAGTTTTTGCAAGACCCACTAGAACTGAAACTGAAACTGAAACGACGACTAATAAATGCATGAATATGAGGAGAGTCACAGTCCTCAGTCCTCTACCAGGAATTACTTGGTTTCATCAACGCAGTGCATTCTACATATAGGCACCAGCAAGGAGTCACTTCGGTATGCACGACATTATTAAAGGGAACAAGTTTGCGGTGAGTACAAGTTGAGATAACACCGAGTTAGTAAAATAAATAAGTTACCTAAATTAAGTAGCAGGCTTATAAGGAGTCATTCATCCACCGTGTGATACAGTTAAATAAGCTCCGGCATTCAAAATTCAAACCATTTTGTGTATCTCCAAGTATACATTATTTAATATATGTATGTGATATAGCTTGATGTATTTAGAGCTGGAATGTATCATCACTACATCATGTCAGTGGTATTAAATCATATCGAAAAATGCTACATGTAGGGTACAATACAACTGCACAGTGTGTAGTGTAGAATACTCCACGTAGCATAGAGTCATCACATGATTGCTCTTTATAATTATGTAGGTTAAAAAATCCTACTTCTTCCATCATTTAACACACAGCTGCTCTCGTCGCAGTTATGTTCCTATGTATCCGTGTAGTATGTAGTGTGTAGCTCAGAATAGAACTGTGTGTAGTAATTAATACAATTCAAATAAAAATGATGTGATGTGTGAGTAGGGCAGTCGATCTGGATGTTAGTGTCGATAGTGAAATCCCTAGACCTAGACACACACACACAGTTTAATTAGGCATGAAACCTTGTAAGCTTATAGTATTTGTGTTTTGGAGCGGTAAACTCATCTTGCATTTGGAGTATTATATCATACGAGTATGTCCATTATATCATCAAGTACCTTGATCATCATCAGTGAGGCTCAAGTCTCAAGTGTTTTTAATTTCAAAATAGTTTTCTTGCACACAAGTTTAATGTTGGATAGGTAGGTAGCTTTAAATGCCATCAAATTATTTAATAAACACTGCACTTTATTTTGCTAGAGCTAGAACCACACCATGTTGGAGAAATATGATGGAAAAGTTATTTGAGAGTCTGAGAGGCATAGGAAGAAGTGGATATTAAAGACGTATTTTTTCTCCTCACACCTTCTCCTTGCAGCTAGAATATTCTGTGAGCCAATTATGACTACTAAAGCCTGATAAAGTAAATGCGTTGACTGACAAAGTCATAAATAAGAATACGTACATGAATACGAACTCGAATTTTTCAGGCACAATGGGAAGAGGAGATGCCAACTATATTTGTGACTATAAGAGTAATAGAATTACACACGTATACTTTACACATGCATAGTACTTGAAACCGAAAATATACGCGTGTGGGATGTGAATGTGAGCATGCAAATCCTGTAGCTCTCAGAAGTCAAGTCGAAATCCAGGTTAGAGCAAAACTGGAACATGTGATTAAGTATTACTCTGGCATTCCTTGGCATGAAAAGAGTGATCGCGTAGCTCACTAATAAACCTCCTAATCTGTGCAAGTCACCTTAAAAGAGATTAATAACCTTATGCCATGACCTACGCTCATTTACACTCACATCTTTCAGCTTTAGTCTCTGATACAATAATAAAAAAAGAAATGAAATTTCATTGTATCCAATTACATGCCTTAAGGACTACTGTATAGAGCTTTAGTGCAATCTACCATCTGCAGTCTGCAATTAAAAGTGAATTCAATTGTTCACAGCACACTCTTTTTGACTAGAATAATGCTAATTCCTGAATGGACTTTATTCCTTTATATTCCACTATTGTGATAATTGCAATTCGATTAGTTGAAACTCGATTCAGGAGCTTACTTGAACATACACTGTGTTTTAATTTACTCTGCTTTGTGGTTGAACTATGTGATGTGGAAGTACTTACTCACATCACATGTTTTGATGGGAGTGAACAGCGTTGGACGATGTAAAAGCTTGTCAGTTCTTTATACTTTTCATTACATTTTGTTTCGTGAGAAAGTGAAAGTGGACTTAAAGCCATTTATCTGACTTTTAATGGACACGACGATGAGCATGAATTAACTTCTTGTTTCCTATTCTTTTCAGTCTTGTACAACACAACTGTACAATAATCTATGTATAAGCTCCTCTTGTTCTTTTGACCGAATTAGTGAATCAACATTCCAAATACAGGTTGATAAACGAAATATTGTGTATAGGTATTGTTTCCAAGTTTTACATTATTTCTTGTTTTTGTTCAGCAAAATAGTACTAGGTATTAAATCAGCTGCCAACATCAACATACACGATACACGATGCAATGAAATAATGCGGGGACAGGGATAAGTACGACAGATAATCGTAGCGACTCGCTCGTCTTATTTTTTCAATGGATCACTGAATCAGATGAAACGAAAATTTTGTTGTCGAGGAGCAAAAGCAAGTACAAAAAATGAAAAATATTTAGGAGCACTTTCTGACTTGGAATTTGCCTTCAAATCCTTGACATGCATACCTTACAAATTTGCCATTTGCTCAAGTGTTACTTGACTTGAGAGAAGATCAGTAGAAAAATTCTTATGTGAGTACTAGGTAAAATATAGAGTAAGGAGCACACAGGGCAAAAGATCGTAATGCAGAAAGAATGTATTCCGAACGGCATAGTGTATAATTATGCACAGTTATGTATGATCATGAGTAAGTATGTATTCTTGTAATGTGGTTGGTTATGATTTTCAATATCCGTTTGTGTAATCACATTGCCGTAATAACGAGTGGTATCCTACGACTACCAGAAAATAGACTAAAAGAATGGATACCTACATATCTGTCAATCTGAACACGCACTAACAAACCAATATGTACCCTGTCAGTGGAATCAAATGATACTTTGTCTTTTGAGTATTTGATTGTCGGTATGAATCAAAGAGTAAAGGTGCTTTTGTGATAAAATACATGCGAAAAAAGACAATGTTTGTGTAAAACTGAATGGAAGAGGTTCAACTACCTTTCGTAGGATTTTCATCTACCTACTTAATTGGGTGGGTAAGTGCTTGCTGGGAAATATTCAAAGGAAACTGAAGGAAGTCCTGCTGATTTAATTTAAAAACAATACCAAACTTAATTGTAGATATTTTCAGTGTAGGTTGTTGATCTCGCATTGTGGTGGGTTGTGGTAGGTATGCATGCACCATGCCCATGCAGGTAATTCTCCATAGTGAGGTGAGTTTGAACCAAAGAACTTATAAGAATACATTTAGTTCATCCCATGAGAAGTATAGAGTTTTTGTTGTTGTTTCCAATTAATTAAATTGGAGTATTTAGATCACTTGTTTCCGTGCACGGTTTAGACCAGACCACCATACTAGCATAATGTATGTTACATCATTTAAATACCAGGAGTTTGTGCCTCTGATGGTTTTCTGAGTACACGAAGGTGGGAGAAGACATGCAGCTCATGCCCAAACTCTTCGATGCGTGCAGCATTTTAAGTATTTCCAAACTTAGGAAATAAGTAGGACTTGATTTTCCTTTTTGATGCAAGGGAGGTACTAAATTAAGTTTGAGATTCTCAGTTCTGAGTGCACGCTGGATAGGAAGATGGGTAGCTTTTACGTAACTAGGTTTTCCATATGTACCTACATAGGGTAAATACTACGAAAGGTGAAGTGAGGAAGCACAGGCACTAGATCATCTACCTCAAGAAAACAACAGGACTGTTTGGATGTCTCATTTATTTTTAAAACATCCACCTCAATATACTAATTTCCTTTCAAAACCATAATTAACATCGTAGGCTTGGAACATTTATGCATTTGGAATCCAATTACATATCTGTTAGTGCATCTCTTTGATTGTGCATAAGGATGCCTAAGAAGGTATACCTTGGATGCATCTATCTACAAACGATACGAAGATGAAAGAAAATACCGCTTTATTTGCAGCGTATTAATAATAAAGGTAAATAATAAAAAGCTTACAACATCATTTTCGTAACCCCTGTAAAGAAGTCGTAGCACAGTGAGTAGTTTCGAAAGCGTGTCTGCAAGTACAAATACATGTATTATCTGGAAAATGGGAGGTAATAGCATTGCTCAGAAGAGACAACGTAAGTATACATATATCAAGCTAGAGATGCTTGCAAGAAGATGATGATTTTTTTCTTCACAGGTGCAGCCGATGTCATTCGTCAAAATTTAGAATTTCTGCGGTTCAAAACTCTACACTTGTAGGTATAGGTACCTGTCTACCTTAATATCTGTACTTGATGTGAAGATGTCTATACCTCTACAGATAAACCTACACCCAGGAGTAGCATCTTTGCCTTTGCATTTAGAATCTCGGGCAACGTCTTAACTATGTAATCCCTATAAAAGTACACTGTAGATAGGAAAAGTGCTCGAGGTACATTCATTTTTTTTTGAAGTTGTCTTCACTGTAATATTTACAACTGTTTTCCAATTCGAAGATCGAATGACATCATCTTGAATTGAATTGAGAGAGAAGACCGAAGCTTGAATAGTAAAACTGTCGTGTCCATAATATGATTATGATTTTATCACTGAGAGCAGTCTAGCGAATCAAATAGGTAATAATAATTGTGGTTGCAATAACTTTGAACGCTGCAGTTGAGTATACAGTGAAGTAGTAGGTAGGTACGATATTATATTATGATTATGTTGATGGTCGTAATAATTAATACTTTTATCTTTCTCAGCTGAGTGTCAACCAATTGGATACAGTACCAACAAAAATATTTAGCATCTAAAGTTGACGATTGTTGTAGGTATTTCCACTGAAGAGACTTTGAATTTGAATATGAATATGAATTCCCTGTTATACATACCTAGGTTGTAGGTAAGAGCCATGTAGTATAGGTAGGGACATAATGTAAAAATGTACCTACCTACCTAAGCCATTTTTAGGGTAGAATGTACGCATGAAGTGTGTATGGGTTGGTATGTACATGTGTAGGAGAAGATGGTGGAAGAATGTGCGCTAGGGATATGAATTGATTGAAGTGATTTAACTCCACCAGGTTTGGTATGGTTAACTAGGTGACGTCCTTGCTTTTTGCATTGGTTGCAAAAGAGTTTCTCTTTAAGTTCAACGACTCTAGCCAGGGTTAGCAGTAATGAGCTACATAGCTCGAGAGTTATACAATGCGAAGCACACTAGTGACGACGACAACATGTACCCACTTTCAATAGTCCCCTCACTGCATGTCTTGCTTCTTGTTCAGCCTTTAGATTCTATTAGACATCCAAGCCCTTTGGCAACTCCAACGAAACCTTCTCCTTCTCTCTCCTCATCACTCCTTACGAACTTTATTATGAGCACATACTGCTTCGTACATCCAAATCCAAACCGCAATGAATCCACAGTAGCAGTAGCACACTCACAGTCGTCAACATTGCACTGCACTTTGTAAATACATATTAGAATGAGAGCCTAGTATATCTACTATACTCTATATTCCTAATACTATGACTTCGGATATCATTTATTACTTGCAGCAAGTTTTTATTCCTATTCCTGTTATACATAGATATTTTATACTTTTTCTATTTAAAGTTTATTTAGGTCTTTCAAGAACGTCATTTTGTGCTTGTATTTGCATGTAAAAAGTCATCCTCGACAAATCAGGCATATCCATAATTAGGCATGGATCATTTTTAATGACAACTTGATTGCCGAATTACAACTAGCATTTATGTGCTCATTAGAAAATATTTGAAATATTTCTGTCATAAAAATACTCCTCCATTTCTGTAGCTGCGTATGTATATTTAGTAGTATAAATATGCATGTATGCATGGCTATTACTACACTATGACTGTTGCTACTGATTGTTTGAATTTTGCCCTACAAGTCGTAAAAGATGTCTGTCTTCCAGTCATTGTCTACCCCGTTATAGTGATACGGCATACTGTACTAATATGCATTTTTTCATTTTTTAGCCTAGGTTTGTTGGTACGTTCGGCTTTAACTTGGAGAATCTAAAACACACATGGCTTGTGAGCTGAGTTATTTTTTATTCTTTGTTTTTTTGTGGCGCAAAATCGATTTTTCTCCAATTATAAATTCAAAGCTTAAGTAAATTTGCTCATGGATAACTGCTGACTACTGATAGCCTAATTTTCACTATTCCATGAACGATAGCAGTGCGAATATGAATAGGTTAATGTATATCTAGTGCTGACAGTATTTGATTTTGAAGAATCAGAGATTTGGAATTTTTTAAACTGTAAAGTTATCATTGTCACCGTTAGTATTGTGTGTATATAAGCATATGGACATCCTTGATAACAATTTTAGTGGCTAGTAAGCACACATGAGAATGTACTAATATGATTCGGGTGAGATTGAGATTGCAGTCACTGTGTCAACGTTAACATGCTGTTGTAAAGTCACATGTATGCATCAACACGTAAGTGTATCGCTGACTTGTTTCAAAAGGCTATAAATACAGTGTCATAAAATGGCTAAACAATAATGTTTTGATTTTCAACTACAGCAAATTTGATAATAGACTGCTGTAGAATGGGAATGACGACCGAGTCTTTATAACTCTAGCCGATGGGGTTAGTCATTGTAATTTATCACATGTGATTATTAAACAAATTAAAATCGGTCGCATTATCATTTATGACCCAGCAGAGTTCATTGTACTTTAAAAGGTCCTAGAAAATTCCAGCATTGTCTTTAAAATTTTGAATTATTAAACTCATTCACGATAACGTTGTTCTGGGTAGTAAAAAATGACAGCCAAGAAGAAACCTTGCTTTTATTAACAATGCAGATGACATCAATGCAATGGCAGGGTATGTTACATCTTCAAGGGTTATGGATTATTGACTTGCTATTATTCGCAGAAATTTTCTAGTTCAAGTATTAGTACTAATGGGTGGATGGTTGGATGGGTGAATCGTTCACAATTTTTCGTACCAGTGTAGTCTGGTTTGATTATTTTGTTCTACTCCATTTCTTCAAACTAAATTTTTCCATTGTCTACTAAAGATTATTGATTTAATGCAAGAATAATATACCTAACTCAACCTCTGTACATGTAGCATTAACATTTATAATAATTATAGTTATTATTTGTTCGACAAATATCAAACACCTCTCTGTGAATTATTTTTAACTTTTCCTCCAATTAGCCTGCAAATTATCCTCGAAGCTTTGGCCTCTGGAATTGTTTACACTTTTATGATATAATGATTAATTACTTACATTGAGTGAGATAGTTGATTATCATTATCACATAATTTTTCATTGCTATTTTTATTTCATTCTGAATCGGTGTTATGGTGATAATGATGTACCTAGGTATGTATGCGCAGAAAAAGGGAAACTCATCCAGATTGACTGTACTCATGAATGCGGCTAACAATAATTACCTACATGTTAAGATGATTAGTTGATGTCGTGTTTATCTTTTCTGTATCATCATATCCTATGCAGTATTTACAAGCGCCCCTCAATATGGGTTAGTCAAACAACAGTAGGAGAATTGATCGAGTCGACAAAATCAAGACTTAACTAAATGCACTTGAATGTCCACTAATAATTGTTAATCTGTAAATCAACTGCATCGCAACTCAAGTGCTATTTCCACGTCAATATCAAAAGTGTGACGGACACAATGTTTTCCAGAGATGCATGTAGTTTTAATGTGCCTACGTAGAAAACCGTCATTTTCTACGAACCCTGTATGTGTGGGTGCTATCCTACAAGATAAGATGAAAGTTACACTCGGTGTTCACCGCTGGGATACAATGTAGACTAGTAGGTACTTATAATTGACACATATTTTACGATTAATGTATTGATTATGGTCATGTTGATCACAAGTACTTCGAGGCCCTGTTGTTTTTTTCCATTTGATTTTCTCTCACTTCATTTGAATTTCATACAGCGGACATAA
>JAAXYX010003968.1:0-13174 GCA_036851915.1 Ptenothrix huangshanensis | reverse complement strand
TACAGGTTATGAGTTTTTACGTCTTTAATTACTACGTATCGTCGCTGAAGAATGAAAATGTGCTATATGCAATGGGTCCCGTAAGCAGAATCCTAATGTTAATGACATCGGTTTAGCATTCATATGCTCAGTACGGGGCTCCCTGCCTATAGCATATATTTTCGTACGTCACGACGATATTACATAGGTACTATTACAGCGTACAAAATACATACTTAAAAATATAATTTGTTGTGAGAGATGATACTGAAATCAAAATAAAACAATCAACGTCTAATTATATTTACATGACGGTGCTTGTGTACTAAACTAAATTAAATGTAATCATTGACATGCTTTCAGGTACGTACGCTGCAGATATAGAGCTAATATGTACAGTAAAACCTTTAATAAGAGCATGCCTCTAAAAATTAAACAAAAAGAGACGGTCCGGTTTCCGAAGATCGCCGGGGTGTAAACTCTGCCAGACTCTCTTGACGGCCGGCCCTTGTCCACACCTCCACACCATGCGACTACAAGCTTAAATCACCCCACTCATAGATTAATATGCACCATGAGATCAGTGAATGAATCAATAAAATATACCTAATACATAAAGTGTGTCAAAGACTGAAATTACATATGCTAGTCGCTAGTTAACTACATATCGAGACCACAGCAATGTAGATGAAGACGAACTGCTACTAATTAGTAGTATGTATTAGTATAAATTAATTTTTAAAAACGAAATTATTATCGTTGATAACGAATTTGAGAACTAATTAGATCAATTCAATTAAAGTTTATTTTCAAATTTATTATTGCGTTTGCCGTAATTTACATCGAGTAAAAAAGGTAGCATAAACTAAAAGCATACTTTTTCAAACTAGTAAAGATAACCGGTCTATAAGAATGACAGGGAATAGAGGAAATGCAAGGTTGATCGACTGATAATCAACATTGAAGGAAATGAGTCACTACAACCGGGGCTATTATTATAAGGTTTTACAAGGTTGGTATAACAAACGCCATTAAAAAATTTTGAGAAAATTATTTTCGAGTTCCGTGACAGCAAACATAAAATAATTTCTAAATTCTTATTTCTATGATCGTAAAAAAGTAGATTGATTTTACTTATTACCATTAAAACACATAATATTATTATTAACATTAATAGATTAATACGAAACCTTTATTAAACTTTGAACTTGTTCTTTTCACTTTTGAACAACACTGGCGCAAAGTGCCGCACCATGCACTTGTATGTTGTATGTATCTGTACTTTGAATTGAATTGTGCCTGTATCGAATACTGATACTAAAACTATCAGATAATGGAGTGATACTACACTACATGTAGATACACAATACACAACAACACAAAACACAACATGCTAGCTAGCTAGCACTAGTGATATTGGAAACGTTCCATCAGACCGGAAAGAATTAATTTAGTATGTTATTATTAAAATTTGACATCAATAGCAAAAATAATGGGAACTCAGCCTAATGCCTAATGACTAATGAGAGAGGGTAGGGGAAGTGGAAGGTGAAAGCAGTACATAATAATTTGTTAAAAGTACATACATCAAACTGTACAGTAATAGTTCAGCTTCACAAATGTTCGCAAACTTGGAGATTTAAAATTAGGTCTAACATCTAGCACTGGTTAATACTTAAGTTACGTCAGTTTAATATAACGTGACTATCAAACAAAGGTGACTTTTTATGATGATGGCATTGAGTGGTGTTAGTGAAGATCGAACAGTATTTTCCACCAAGCAACAGTCCATCTCTCCAGAAGTGCGTAATACATGCAAGAAACATATATAAATGCAAGCATTAGTAAATGATTCTCAAACTATGCTTACCTGCAATCTAATGTATGTACGATATTTATTTTTGAACACATTCTCTTTAGATTCTAATACTAACCCTAAATTATCTTGGTGAGGAAGAATTCTTAAATTGTAAGTTAGTTTGCCAAGAATGGGAACACTGGATAGCGCTAGCGGAACGTACTTCAAGTGCAGAGACGGTTTTTCGTATTCCAGTACGTGCTCATTTAGACAACATTAACAATCTTGTAACTTCAAGGTTACTACTGTTCAAAAAAAATGAATATAATTAATAATGAAATGTTACAATATGCAACATAATAATTTAATGACTTTTTATCTGTAGGCAGCGCATCATTTATTACTATTATAGCTATGCATAAAAACCTAATTGACGATTCCTTGTGGCGTTGTAGCATGTAGTAGAAAAAATGTTCAAACACTTGACCAAGAAAGAACGTTTAGAAAGTCGGTTGATATCGGAAGCATTCAATCTAGTATCATCCAAGTATTTACATTTAAAACCTATCCTTACCGATGTGACGTTTAAATCGATTCTGAATATACCCAGTGACTTGCAAGTAGAAGAAATAAAAGTATCTAACCTTCGCAAAAATCTTCCAAAAGCACATGATGGGATGTTGAAATGTACATTGGATAAAGATAAAGTCAAGTCTCTAATCTTCTACGAAGGGGTGACTAGATCGAATAAGCAAATTCTGCTCCAATCATTCCCTAACATTGAGGAACTCAAATATATTTCAACTACCAACTTTTTTTTCAGTCACAGTCATAAGTACAGTTGCATCAGAAAGCTTGAAATTAATTCGGCAGTTTATGACGAAAATGGAAGTCTTCGCTCATTCTTTTCCCTGGCAAGATATCCTGCTTTAGAAACCGTTGAATTGTCCGTTCAAACCCGACTGGATTTCCTTCTCTATTTGGAAGTTCATCATTTCATCGCGATACATTTGGAAAAACTGAAGAAACTAAGAATTATTTTTGGATCGGACTTTATGTACATGGGAACCGATGTTGCAAAAATATTTCGAAACATTCCTACGCGCATTAATGAGCGCTGGCTGCAAGTTACAAGCATATTCGAAAATAATAAAAATTCACTGGATTGCCGCCTGAAGTTTTTAAGATGTGAAGGCATTTCGAAATTCCAATTGAGTAAGATTTTTAGGCTTTTATTTGTCGTCTGCAATAAATCCATTTCTTTGCCCATTAGTACTCTACTATTGGTAAGCTAGAATTTAAGCCTATTAAAGTAATTATATCAATACTGATAGAATAGAATACCTGCATTTACAGATTTACACTCCGTTATTGCTACACATCTGTGTGTTATGGGGTCAAGATTTATTGCTGTGCCAAAAAGGAAGCGATCAATGCACTGTGTTGTTGGTGTAGATCCACACAATCCTAAATTTCGTCTAATATAAACATTTGCTAAAGTATTTGGTATTTTGATCACTAATTAATCACGAAATAGGTAGGACGCTTCATGACAACCTAAAATACTTAGATCCAGGGGCTGATATTCTGTTTCACAATCCAGAAGAGGATAACATTTTGGAGGACGAAGATGACGCGGATGAAGATGATGATGACTTGGAGGCTGAAGCAGAAGAGGAAGTTGAGGAAGATCAAATTCACCAAGAACAAGATGACAATTTACTGGTAGAAAGAAACGATGAAACCGAGTCTGAAAATGAAGAAGAGGAAGACAATGACAACGACGGAATGGATAATGGTAACAACGATATTGATTGGGAACATGAGCCTGATAGCCAGGACGACGACGGAGATGAGAATGGAGATCACGAGGAGATGGAAGGAGAAGAGTTGAATAATGAGCATGGGGAAGTGATTGAATTCTGCGAACTTATCATGGGAGGGGGTATCGTTAATAATCGGGAACTCATGGATTTTGAATATAACCAAAACCAAGATCCAGAATACCACGACCACGAGCTTGAACTTGAAGCCAGTTCTGCGGACGATGACAGGGGGGTGTAGGAAAGGAAAATGTGCAATTATATTTAATTATTGTACCCATGCCATTTCTGCAAAATTTCCATATTCCCACATTAGTTTGTGACGAGTGACAACTGCGGTCAGTACATCATTGTTATCTCACATCTTCGGAAGGTCCACTCCACAGTTATCATTGTAAGAACATCTATAAATACATGTCATGCAATATCATGATTATTTCAGTAAGATGACAAAATCATGCGAAAATAAATTAACCGGTAATATATCAGTAACTCAATTCGTATTTATTTCTTGTAAACAGTATACTATGCACAAGTAATAATTATTATTTAATAATATATTAAATCTCTGTGTAGCATATTTAATTTCTGTTAAGTAACAATGCACAAATTTAACAGTGCATTGACATTGACACCTCGCTCACATATTTACTCAGCGTTATACATAGTTTAACATTCAAAATTCTTTAANAAAATCATGCGAAAATAAATTAACCGGTAATATATCAGTAACTCAATTCGTATTTATTTCTTGTAAACAGTATACTATGCACAAGTAATAATTATTATTTAATAATATATTAAATCTCTGTGTAGCATATTTAATTTCTGTTAAGTAACAATGCACAAATTTAACAGTGCATTGACATTGACACCTCGCTCACATATTTACTCAGCGTTATACATAGTTTAACATTCAAAATTTTTTAAAAACAAACACGATATTCACAGCAAAAATCCTCATTTATAGTTATGACATGATAGCAGCCATAAGGTTACTTGCTACACCTAGATAAGAATTACAAATTACAAATATTAATAAAAATATTATAAAAAATAATACTTAGTGGGAGTTTTCAACCAACACAGGATTATCTAGAGGAGCTATAATTGGGCGACTGGGTAAGCACACTTTTATTTTCACAATTACGAAGCCCATATAGCACTTTAACATAAAGTATGCAAGTTTGCATTACGGTGACACGACATGTACGACAACTTCAAAATTGCCAATTTTTATCAATCATTAATCACAGCATTTACCTCGAAATCGAACAGATTGTAAAAATTACCGTTTAACAATGAGAATTTGCTACTAAAACTAAATCTAATTATTATCTAAAGCTTTCGTGTTCCTCGTATAGCACAAAACGATCTAACTAATTTCTAACTGCTATGTCTAAGCTGTTCGAGAAGCGATTAATGATTGTGAACGTAATAAAAATGTCGAATTCAATAATATTCTTATGACAATCTGCGAACTAATTAGGGCAACACTGTACAGAATGAATTAAAAATTTACTGCTCGTGTGTCTAACCTATCGAATTAGATACAGAGAAAAATTTACAGGTTAACTATGCAATGATTGTGCTTATTACATGAAACTATGTAAACCAAATAAAACACAGCAGAAATAACATTATTGACATTTGAAACAAACAATTACATTGCAACGACATGCATGAATTAATTACATACATACCATAACACACGAAAACATTCATACCTACATATTTATCCTGTTTCACGAAACGCAACTACAAAGATACGATCATTCTATTTACATTAAAACTCTCATGTTTGCAAACCAGAATGACATTTGACATTACAAAAATAAAAATCATAACTAAATAATTGGTAATAAAAGACAAAATCACCGTGGAGAAAGAAGATGTATGGACGTGGACGTTGTGAATCGTTCCGAATTACATAATTGTAGCTTTTAAATATTGCAAAGGAAACGAAAACGATTTCCGTATAAAACACGTAAATAATTAATAACTCCCTACGCCATACACCTATTTCAGCTACAGTTAATTAATTTTATGTATTATATAAAAGTGGTAAATTATGCTTTGATGTGGTCGTCTTTGTCAGGATGCTTCTCATCAGTCGAATGGAACTCTTGAACATAAGGAGTTACTTTGAAGGTGGGATACTCAAGTGGCATCTTCTTTTCAATCTCGTACAACTGCGAGCTAAAAGCTAAAGAGTCAAATGGCTTCTTTGGATAGGACCCAGTCGTTTTCTTCTTTTGGAAAGCCAAGAAAAAACCAACGACGAATAAAACAGCGGTGATGGCCGCTACCACAGTCAGGAGAATAAAGATGGTATTGTACTCATTATCTAAGCCCAGTACTTCAGCGGAGACGACTCCATCGTCAGGAATAATATTGTCATTAATATTAGCTTCATCAATTTTGTATGCTTGTGAGACAACATGATGAAACCTTGATAGGGATAAATCGGCAGGAATAAATTCCTTGTCTTCCGTCACACCAATGGCGTTCAGTTTCACCATTTCTTCCAGTAAGTACGAAACGTCCACTTTGTTATCTCCCAAAAGGGAGAATCGTAAATTGGTTGATCCAGGCAAAACCTCCACTTCCACACGGCTTTCGTGTAAAGACGCATGATATTTCCGAAGTAAGTCTTGCATTTCAACTCCCATCTGGACGGAACTGGTATCATCTGATACAGGGAAGTTAAGTACCACATCAACTTTGTCCACTTGAACTCGCTTACAATTTTGAGATCCTTTGAGGAACGGTTTAGTTCCTTCAACTTGATTTCCGGCTTCATCCACGCACCAACACAATGGCGCTGATTTTGATTCTTGAGAACACTGTGTTGGTAGGAATTGGCCACGTTCGTCACACTGGGCAAAATGAATCTTGCTAACCATAATGCACCGGCTCTTCATCGACGATACATCCATGTTGACTCTCAACATTTGGTTACCAAAATCTGGTTGTTTGTTCAGATGCACTTCGGTTTTCTCTGCAAAATCGGAACCAAATTCATTCGAAACTTCTTCGGAGGGAATTGGTTCAGTGGTGGTGGTAGTTGAGGTGGATGGAGTTGTTGGTATGGTGACGAGCGTAGCAACAGCTGAACAGTCCAAGTCGTTTCCTTGAAGATCTTTAACTCTGGCGGTGCAAGTACATGGATCAACTTTACACATGTATTCCTCAGGGTCCAAAGAGCCACACGTTACGTTTTGACAAGCCGAAGCACGGCTGCAGGCATTCAACTGTCCATCAACAATTACGGGGCAGAGGACAACATCGGGACAGCGTGTCTCGCACTGCTCCTTCGTTGCAAAATTGTTGTCGTTACCACCGCATCCGCCGTAAATGAACTGCTCGCATGACTGAGACTCAGGATTGAAGTACCATCGTTCAACGCTTGCACGGCATAAACCAGGTTTCATTGGAAGGTTGCAAACGTCAACTACAATAAATTTTGAATTGTGAAAAATATTTACTTTCGCTCACTCAACCGTACCTGTTAACCGAGGTATCTTTTTGCTCCTATTATTAAATTTCATATAGGCGTATTATTATATTTATATAAATGTAAAGTAATATAACTTACCAGGTTTCAGACATTCGGATTCACAGTCCTGGATCGTCTCAAAATTATTGTCATTTCCTTGACATCCACCGTAAATAAATTCTTCGCATCTTCCACTGGTTACATTGTGGAAAAATCTGGTAAATGAAGCTCGACATAAACCAGCTTCGGATGGCTGAGTACACTTATCTTCACAACCAACCTTTTCTCCAGATTGTCTGCGACAAAAACGCAAATTGTTGCAATCATGGAACACAAATATCCTTCAATAGCAGTAGTAGTTATTATAAGTATAGATTTGAGGCGTACTTGTAGAATGAAACTTTGCATTCGTTGCATGGATCAGCTACGCACATGGCCGTGGGGTGAGCTGGACAAGAAGCTGTCAAGCATTGATCAATACAAATCATGGGCTCTGTCTCTGATGAAGGGCACAACTTTCCTCTCAAGTGACGCTCGACGATGCTTCCTAGAATCGTGAAATTAAGTTACATTCTCTATTAATATAAGTCAATTTAAAAGCATAAACTAATAATATAATCTAACATTAGATCATTCGTCTCTCGCAACGTATACACTCATAACATTAGATTGAGCATTAGACAACGCTACTAGTTTCAATAAGAAACTTCGCACGTGTAGCTAAGTACCTATTAATTAAAAAGTAAACTTATTTACAATATGCTTTGAAGAGAGCGTAATAAGATAAAAACGTTAATAACCATTCTTAGTGCAGGAAACACGGCCACGAGTAAACGTGTGTGGAAGAGGATTACCATCTGGGTCAACACACCACATGAGTTCACCCTGAGATTGCTGCGTTTCGTACTCACCATCTTCCTGACACTGAGGAGCTGTTGCAACCATTATTATAGGCTCAGCATCTTCAACTGTAGATTAAAAAAATATAATTATATTATTTCTTGCATGAATGAAGTCTCGTAGACGAAGTCGGATGTATTGAACTGGTGTATAAAGTAAAAACAGCCCAAAAAACCCATTTACCTGCAGGCGCTAAACAAGTAGTTGAACATCCATCAAAGCAACACTTTTCAACATGTGGGCAGTCAGAATCAGCATGGCATTTATAGTTATTACCAGACTTTCCAAAGCATGATAAATTAAGTTCCTCTGGTTTTGGGCACTCTCCCGGTTTAACTACAGGTGTTGGTTCTGGAGTTGTGGCAACTGGAGGTTGAACATCTAGCATTGGTTCCAAGCATCTAGATATATCATGCGTTATTAATTTACTATTACCTTTTATGATAATTATTTAAATTCCTACTTTACACTTGCACTACCATACATGGAAGCAAATACATTAACGAAAGTCTCTCATCATGGTTAACTATTTACGCCCTCCTTTCCTACACCTAGTTCAAGTGACTAAGCATATTTTGTATTGAATGTAAACATTAATTCAGTGATTCTTAAGAAAAATGGAAATAATGGGAGTGTAAAAAATAACAATGCGAACTAAAAGAGTGACACAAGTATAAAGTAATAATAGGAAAAAGACATAATAGCGACAATGACTGACTATACTTACTTAAAACCGCAGTCACCCATACAGCACTTGAGATTATCATTGCATTGATTGTCATTGAGACAAGTGTCATGACACGCCCCGCTCAGAATATGCAACAAAGCAAAGGATTTTGGCGGTGGACATCTCCCGGCTTTCTCTGGTCGTACAATAGAAAAGGAAATGCCCGAATTCGATGATAACGCCTCTTCCTCATCTTCCAAACTTTCACTCAAGGCCCTTCCCCGAGATAATTGACCTAGAAAGATAAATTTGATAATTATTTTAGCAAAAATTAGCAATTAAGGTCACATGTCTTAATGTATGCCACATACTGTGCGACAGGAGCAGGTCGGTCTAAATCAACGTCAATAATAATACTTTGCTAGCCTCAACAAATTAATACAATACATTCCAAGTCACGTTATCGTAGCCCATATAAACATGAAACCACAACAAACGATAAGGATAATGCAGAATACAGAGGATACCACCAGTGTGGATAACATCGCAGATCCTTGTCAGTCATATGTATAGTAATACATTATACAAACCTTTTGGTGAACATGGCATGAATAATTTGCAAAGCAAAGAAGCAAGCAAACGTGGTCGCCGTTGTCGACAAAAGTCAGCGTCAGTAAACAGTGAGTAATATGTTAAGTCGTAAGTAAAATGGCATAGTTAACATGTTAGGTACGTATAATTACGTTTAGCCTTAAAGGCCAATGGCAATCAAAACGAAAGTTATGCACGGTTTCTTTCATAGTAAAAATGCAAATTATCACTAAATCTCTTAAAATTCAAATGGTGTTTTCATTGCCTTCCTTTTACACAGATACTCAATTCTGACTACAAACTACTAATAGTGATTCAGTTGCTCTTACTCTACTATAAATTACATACCTCGATGCTGAACGAGCTCGACGGCATGAGGAACAATTAGTTCAAACTGAACATGACTACCAGGCATAGGAGCAATAAAGGGAAGATTTGGCATCGACCCATAAAGTTGCGAGCTGCTCGGCATTAAATCCATTAAATCACTCAAATTTCCCTCTTCATCTTCCTCTGCTAATGACTCTTCTTGTGAAGCTTGTGCAACTTTCCTCATATTCATAATTCCATCCAAAATATCAGCAATACTATCAATATGTCCTGGACGATGACCTTCACCACTTGCTTGTCCACGGCCTCCAACCACAGTCAAACTACTTGCAGCCACTCCAACGATCTTCTCTCCATTGACATCTGCATAGATGGGTTTGACTTGGGTACGAGTTACGGTACTTCCACTTCCACTCACACTGTCACTTCCACTACGACCACCTACTTTTTGCTCCACAGTTGATATGACAGTACGAAGTAATTCACTCAATTCATTATCAGACAGACTGGACGATGTTAAAGCATCTCCGTCGGAAGTTCCAGGGTAATCCTTAATCACGATGGACATCAAGTTACTGGATGCTGGGGAATTAATAACTCGTTGCAGATCCCGATGACATTTTCCTAAACCAGCTTCACAGTCAACCTGCTCATTGTTTTCATCGTAGAAGACAATGCGACATCCTCCGCAAGGATCCACTCGACAGGAAGCATGAGGATGAGCGAGGCAGAATTTGTTGTCACACAACGTCTTGTTGCAAACGTGAACCGTCACACCTTCTTTGCACACTGAAATAAAATCCGCACGATTTAATCGACAGCAAAAGAATTTTACTTACTTAACTAGGCGGATCATAAAATAGATGCTTGCATGCATTAATTTCTAGTAGCTTTCATAGCAGAGTGTTTCATCGTTCACGAATAATTACTTCTCTTACCTTGAGTATCTTGCACATTTGCAACAGCAAAATGCCGACCACGGGATTGACGGAAATTACAGTTTGGCTTCCCGGTCGTCATCGTACCTTTTACGGTTTCACCTTTCTTGTTAACACACCAGCACATCCCAACTTGCTCAATACATTGAACTGGTTCCCAGTCACCATTTCCGGGATCACATTTGGGGATGTAATTCAAATGCTTGTATTTGGCGAGCAGTTCAAGATTCTTCTCACGCATTCTCTCACAATTTGTTAACGCTACAGAGGTATAGACAATCAAGCACAAGAATTAAGAATCATAAATACAAGAATATGAATAAGAATAAAAGTGCAATACGTCACATTCGTTTTCGTATTCCTATTACTATTACTATTGAAAAAACAATTATACAATTTAATGAGAGCAGAAAGGAACTCTTCAGTCTCTCACCCTCACCCTCTTCCACCATACCAGTCCCAGTCAGTATTAAAGTACTAATATGCAAATTAATTTCCTTCTCATATAGTATCTCAAACTAACAAGAGAATAGGAATAGGAGTACAGCGAGAAGTGCAGTAGCACAAACCTGTCACGATCCTATAATTTTTTTTATCAATTAACTTACATGGGCAGATAGACAGACACTCCGCCTTCGAGTCAAACATGTTCAAGTTGCCCCCACATCCGCTGTGATGAAATTCTTCGCAAGCATTCGACTCCGTATTGAAAAACCATTTAGTTATCGCTGCCTTACAGTGACCCACATCCTTCTTCTCAAAACAAACTTCCTCTGCAATTCATAATCATAATTCAAAATTAACACGTGAGAATCAGACACCTTTCCGTTTTAGTTTTGCTGTCTACTCATTATGTATAAGGATAGGCCTGTAGTATACATAGGTACATAGGTACTTCCAAACACTGCTACGATACAGTGTCCTATTTATACCATATACGGACGTAGTTTGACACCAAAACTAGTAGCACATTATTTGAAGTGACTTGATAGAACGTATTGTTTGTTAATCTTTACTCTCATACTATTTTCCATGAACAAAAGAATCACGAGGAAAATACAACGAATTGCGTAAGCTCACGTCCGCACTAGCGCTGTATGAACTGGTGTACGAATGCGTAAATTAACGCGCTTACCTGAACTATAATTGAATGCCACTACTTTACTAGAAAAACTAAAACTTACTTGATTTTGGACAGCAAACTGCATAGTCTCCAAACGGACTCAAACTGCATTTGTGAGACGATGGGCAAGATGATCCGGAAGGTCCACAAACAAGACGTTCCCCAGACACCGGGTTATGCAATGGTTCCCCAACGCTGCAAGGATTATCCAACCTGGGCAAACAGACGGGTACAGGTGGGCAAGGCTCACTTAGACAACTGACTTGCATTAAACGACATTCTTCATTGGCTCCACTGCACACTGTATCTTCACAAGGATCCTTGCACAAACATGAAGGGCAGCCAGCACCATCCAATTTGTAGCCCATTGGACAGTTGGCGGGGCATTTACGTTCTGGGCATACCTTAGGCACTAAAAAGTACAAGATGGCATGCATAGTATTAATTAATCAATCAACATCAAACTTTTCAATTACACACGAAGTGCAGTCAAGGTTGATATTTGAAATGGAAACTGGTTTTCAAATCTATAATTAAGGGTTGCATGATTGCTTTAAATGATAAAGTAAAAGCTGACACTAAAACTACTTATTTCATGTTTTGTCCTCTCTGATTGAGTTTTCTCTTTTTGTGTTTCAAAGATTTCCTAATATTGGGTGTGTAATTTAAAATTATGAGGGTGGACATTGAAGAAGAAAGTCTTACTTCGACAGTTGGGTCGTTGGCCAGGCTGTCCTCTAGTTCCAGCCATCTCTTCACCGGCTTCATTGACACACCAACAAATGCGAGACACAGGGTGACACTGAATCGCCTCGTACCCACCATTGTCATTCCTGCACTGAGGTAGAAAGACTCGCTGAGCTGGAATTCCGCTTTCTCTCGCCTTGTGTTCTATTATACTTCTTTGATGTTGGCATGCTAAAATAAACAATCAGTTACAGACTAATTAGTAACGTTAGAACGGATTTTCCGTAATATTTTTTTCTTTTAAACCGCCTATATATCTAAGTATGTGCATCTCGACCACACCGACGAAATCCCGATCTCAAGTTCTTGCTTAGACTTATTACAACTGCAATAATTAGTCTTTAGATTATATTTATACGCAATAACCATAATTAAACAAGTTTATATATTGTACACGCCCCAACAGTTCTATTGAATTTGTCACGGCACGAGGTTGGTGGAAGTAGTAGGCCGAATCTTGGATGCAAATTACATGTAACATATAGCAACAACGAACAACCGTGTGGGTACACACCAGAAAAAGACAACTAATCTCTAATAACTACAGAATCCAAGTTTCCGCCATTATTGTATTATTATAGCCTATTCCTACAACTTATTATGCATTATAAGTTGAATATTTAACTACTCCTTTATAAATAACTAGTCGTAATACGCAGCCATTATTACATTCACGTAGATTTCAAGAACGATTACCGTCTTACTGCGCTTTGTTTTACACAATTCATGACTCAATCATTGTTTCAAGTTTCTATATTTATCAGTGCTTAATTCAGCGT
>JAAXYX010003966.1:0-13181 GCA_036851915.1 Ptenothrix huangshanensis | reverse complement strand
TGTAATTAACATTAGATTTATTCTGAATTCACTGTTGTCACATCATGTAAATCGTTTATGTACTTCCCATTTCTCATCAGTGGTCAGTTGCCAGCAGCGCAGTTAGGGATTTTGAAATTCAGCATGCGTAGAGTATGTAAGAGTCGTAAGAAGTACAGTGAAACTCCGTTATAACGACACCTCACCGGACCGATTTTTTTGGACGTTATAGGGAGGTGACGTTATAAACTATAACGTCCGACGTTATAGGGTACTACGTTCGGTTGCATAATAAAATATAAAATTGGATACGAATGTGAACTACGTGTTACAGTAATTGTGTGTTTTTTGGACATCAATAGACGCTTTATTATTATAATACGACGCCGTATTATATAAATATTAAAATTATCTCTTCGGTTCGTTCTCAGTTGTCTACTTTTAAAAACGATTAAATAAAAAAGAAATAATTTTTAATTTATTTTTACTACTTTGCTGTTCAGCGGGTAACAAAGAATTGTACACATTCATCTGTTATGCAAATCACTAAAAACCTTGAAGCAAACAAACTTCTAATTAATGTCTAATCGCAGTTAATCTAATAGGGCTTTGTGATGATAGACACTTTCATTGGTTATTTTTTGGAAATAAAAAAAGTATTGAACTAATGGCTGCTTGAGTTTCTTTAGCCTAGCCTTCTCAACAAAGTTTTCTATTCTATGTAATACTTTTGGATCACCCTCATCCCTGTTAACAAACCAAAGTTTTAAATCACTCAAGTGGAATAACGCTTCATGCATGACGTTATAAAGTTTCCAATTTAAACGCGAATGCAACTGTGGGGCAGGCTGCCGCATAACGGTATGATGAGAATGTCGTTATAAAAAGTGACGTTATAACCGCAAATTTAACATGGGAAGGCATATGTTGACGGGGACGCTTATACGTGTCGTTATAGCAAAAATGACTTTATATTGGCCGTCGTTAGAGCGAAGTTTCACAGTATCATAAGTTATATAGTTATCACCAATCCAACTCCAAAGCAGGTATGGAAAACATCCATGTGCCTTACATTAAGTGCGAACCTATCGAACCCAGTCCTCCTGTTTTGCTACATGTTGTTCCTTCCTGTATAATTTATGAGCTTGATTTCAAAGCACCCATCTGTCGTTATGCATCGCGAGCTAAACGAAGGAATTTGCTTGAAAAATCTTTTAGATTTTGGGTAAAAAACAATTAAACTCTGCTCACAAAAGGCAAACGCATTTGCAGTCGACTTTCGTAATTCGATCTTAACACAAGATAGATGATAACTAATTAATTCATATCTTGGAGTTCATGCTTACTCGTATTAAGCGGTCAAAATAGGTTAGAAATCACTTAAAACTTTAACGAAAGTGATTATTACTTTCCTGCATTTTATTCAAATTGCGCAGGCAATTGATAAGATATCGAACAAAACATCGAAAATGTTTCTGTCCAATACATTCTGACCTAGCTTTACAAGAAAAGTTCACTGACCACATTGGCTTTACTTACTTACCAGAGCAAGATGTATGCTGATATGCAGTCTGTGTCGAAGGTGACTTTAACGATACCAGGCTGGTAATACCCAATACTAGTAGGCACACAAAATTTCGTTGACTGAACAACTGAACACGTGGAGGATGTGGTGGATGTCAACAACAGCACTTCAAAAAATAGATCTTCAAAAATCAAATTAATTTTGATGTTGAGTAGACAATTTTGCTGTACTTTTCTTTTGGCGCTGGCAAAAATAACTGACAAAAATACTAGAATTCTACAAGCACCAAATCGGATTCTGGAGGAAAGTTATCAAAATGTGTACATAACAGTGGTCTGCAGACAGATAAAATACTTGCTACTGATTTCTTTCTAACCCAAACTGTAGGACATTTTTGCAATTTATTTATTTATTTGTTTCCACCCTAAGCCTCATATTCCAATGAAGAGCATAACATATTTGTCTGTTTTTATTTTCCGATTAATTTTATTTGCTTCGGCTACTATCTTCGATATTTGTTCCACTACGAGTAAGATAATCTCTGCAATTATTACCCCGGATATGTAACATACATTGGCACTCAGTATTGAGTGGGCAACATAACAACTGTATTGATTGCCAGTAATAAGGATTAGAGCAACACATCTGCACAGTCAGCTCAGCAGGGTAGTATATTGTAGAGATAGCAAATAGCAAGTGTTCATTAATTTCAATTGTTTATTGAAAATTATGTACACGTATGTGTTGTATTTGTACCTAATGATATCGATTGTATTGATAAAAATAGTATTCATTTATGGAAATTAAGTTACCAAATGTAACAAGCAAATTATTACAATGAAATCGACCTAGGGGCGATCAACTTTTATGCGTAATCGTTTTACACATCATATAATTTGTTATTAAAATTTTACCTGTATTTAAGTTCTATAATAATCTTGAAACAAAAACACTTATTTATAGCAGTAAAAAATTCTGGGATACACTTCTATTTTTTGATTAACAGTAACTATGTTAGAAAAAACTAAAACTTTGCTCAGCACTGTTTGTGAAATAGCTATATAATTATACGTTAGCGTTACTGCAGTTTATTATTTGAATCCCATTAACATTGATTTTCTAGGGAAATGTGCACAACGAATTGGAATCAACCTTCAATTACAGTACTGCAAAGCAATGTGCAGTTGTAAATTAATTTGAGTAGAGTGACGCTCATTTGTTTCCAATCAGTTCCATATCGTTGAATTTGGCAGCTACCAAATTAGACATCCCAAGCCTGTGAAGAAGATTATGGACGGAGTTGGAAAGCTTCATTAACAAAGACGATATACAATAATACAGATATACAAAAGAAGGCTAATTGACTTCCTTATTTCATATTACATTGTATGTGAACGCAGTCCAAGCTCAAAATGCAATGTGTCGAGAGTTGTCAAGTATAATCTCACAAGTCAGTTTGACAGCTTCCGTTCAGTTCAAATCTTATGGTGTCCAGTGCGACATAATAAGTAATGCTCTTTAGTGATATCACGTTCATCCAAGTACACATTCCATCTATCTGTATATCAAGAACCAAGACGTGTGTTTGAATTATGAAGACATGTAGAAAAGACGCTTATGCATAATATTTATGTTACTCCAAAGTGGTTTGTTTCAAAGCTACTTTGATACCAAATAAATCGATTTAGCTGTCCATGTAAACGAACTTGTAAACGAACTCGATTTGCTTCTAACTTTTATTGGGTATGTGCTACTGTGCTACTTTGAACTTCGACAGATTGAATTTTTGGAATTGTTACTGCATCTTACCTTACTACTTACTACTGACGATTAGTCTCCTCCTCCTATGATTTATTTAATTGGTATACTGCTTGAGGCCAAGGCCGAGAAGATGCGATGCCATGATTATTGCATGTGATATAAATTGTTTGCTGGGCTGATGCTGATGTTGACAAGTACACATTCATTTCGTCAGGCTTGAAGATATGAGGAGAATTGGTGCTAACGACAAGTGACAGTCACAGTCACGTGTATACTCAGAATAGAGACGAAAGCCATAAAGTTGAAGTAAAAGAATCAGTTTAGTCTCCTAACCTACACATGCATGTCCATTAGTTGCATAATTAGGCTGTATACATTGCACAATCGTCACAGATCACTAACAAGTAGTCGACTGTTGGTGTACTACTGTACTCTAGTTGTGTTGATAGTGGAACAGGATCAATCTTTAGTTGTTACCCCTTGAGAATGAGTTAGTATAATTAAGTGTAGCTTGAATCGAAGTTGATAGCAAATTGATGGATGAATCGATTTAAATTCACAACTATACCAACCCTACGTATAGCCAACATGAGTTGACCCATGAATGATTTGTTATCATAACTGAAGATTTATGCATACATTGTTTTTGTGCGTAGAAAAAACTGAATTTTTTAGCTACTCATGGATATGTTGCTGACGTTCCCGTATTTTATTGGAGAACTCACGTGTCCACTTTCTTCGAATAATTAGAATAAAATGAATTGCAAATGAACTTGCAACCTGCAACAGTATGTGGTCCATGCGGAGGTTGCGATCAAGGCTCTTTTGTGTGAAACTCGTACTCAGACCTCAGACATTGGTATTGGAAATGAGTGAAAGATGAAACAGCATTAGATTAGAGCATCCATGAATGGAGGAGCGGAGGAGTCACACTAGTCCACACAACAATCTAATAAATGCAAATGGTTAATGTTAAGGAGAATAATGACCAGACGTAAATTGGAAATTGAAATCTCAAGTTCATCATTCTCTTCACTGAGTAATGTAAGCTCAGAACGATGTGCCTTTGTAGAAAATAGGTACGTAACACACTTTTGCTTTTCTGATCGTTAGTGTCATTTGTCACATTCCATGATCTTCATCGACCTGTGTTTAGGTACGTAATTACTTTACTTGTGGCTACGACGCACTACTAACGATAGGCTCAAATGTGTTTACTTTTCAAATAATCTTACTAGCGTATTAAATATTAACATAATTCTCAATTAATAAGTAGCATCCACAATCACAATTCCATTTCAATCAGAAACAGAAGCAGCTATCAATTGCTTGTGATACACCCATTCATTATTCCTATTATTATTTATTGGTAAAGGTACCTAAGTCATTTCATTTTTGACCATGACATGGCCACATTTAATTTTGAATGGGTAAAAACTATACATTTATATGATTATATGAAGATATTAATTTGATTTTTTCCATGATCAAATGCTGCGGATGAAATGCAAATGAAAATTAAAACAATTAATTAATGGCTCCTACGCACGAAAGTGAAAACGATTGTTTGTTATTAAAATGATAAGGGCGCGAAAAAAAGAACTGTCTTGAGAATGAAGTGCAACTGCATTAACTGCAACTGCAGTGCTGCAGACTGCAGACTGCATGTGTGAGTGCTCTGACTGCTCTGAGGCCAGGACCTATAGTTTTGCATTTAGCATAATGGAAAAAATGCATTCTTTGTAAGACATTGGTAGATTGAACACGAATACGAATATATACTTGAGATTACCTATTGTTCCTTTAACCATGTAATATTTCTCAGTGTGTGTGAACCTTAACCCTTACTTTGCCTGCCTGATGGTAAATAAAGAATTGAAATAAAAGTAGAGTACCTAACAAGATAGTGAGAAGAGAAAACGAGAACAACTATGTACATATTTGCAACTTAATTTATTACCGGTACTTGCATTTGCAAAGCTACTACTCACATGGTACACTCTGACACTCACTGTCGTTGCCAACGGCCAAAACTAACACGAATTATCATAATTATAATCACAACCAAGTTACAGGCTACAGGAAACTTCATAACTACACTGTGAAAATAAAGATGCACTTAAGATAGGGCTAACTAGCAGTAGAGTTTTCATTACTTAGGTGCATTTATTTGCATCTTGAAGATGACACCTAGCGCATCTAGAAAATGCACTCAGCGAAAATACATCTTAAAGATTCAAATAGTGCATCTTGGAGATGCACTTTAGATGTACAAAAAATCTTTTAAGATTATACAAAATAGCAGTAGCTTTTCAGCGTTTTAGATGTATTTTTTCTTGTTTTAAGATTTTTACTTTTTACAATGTACAGGCAAACCTGTGAGCAGATGAGTTAATCGTTTCGTGCGAGTGTTATATATAACACCTCTTCTTTGTAGAAAAAAAACCAAGATGAAAAAATAATTGAAAAGCAAACAATGCTAACAGCTTCGGAACAAACCCTCCTAAATGCATAAAATATTTCATCGCAATTAATGTGTTGCAGTTCTAATACGGCTTTTTAATGAAAGATACCTACTTTACGAATGAAAAAATCTGGACCTTACGACTGCTTGAGTTTTCCTGGCCAAGTTTTCTTTTTCGTGTAAATTGTCAAACCAAAAATGCACGACGTTTTAAAGTTTCTAAATTAAATGTGAATGCAACTGTGTGGGAGGCTGTAGCATGACGTTATGGGGAACATGTCGTTCTAAAAAGTGACGTTACAGCGGCATATTTAACGTGGGAAGACATAGGATTTTTCACGGGACTGTGATGTTATGTCGCTATTGAGAAAAGGACGTTATAACGTTGGACGTTATAAGTAGAATTCACTGTAGATATGTATTATAATACCAGACAAGCCGTTGTGATTAATTAGTCCCAAAAACAAAATCCACACGAAAAAATCTCAACGACTTTCTTAAAATATTCAAAAGAATGCGACTGTCGGATACTCCGGTACGGGTACGCCGGACGCTTAAACCCACGCCTACAGGTAGGAGCCCGAATGGGCGATTTTCTGTATTCAGTCTCGAATCCGTAGCTGTACACAATTTGGTTATAACTCCTGGCCCCGAGACAGGGTAGAACAGATGATTGCTGTAGGGGTAGAGCGCCTAATTGTGATTATGACACCCTGTGTATTTCTGCCACAAGTTGTGACAGAAACAAAAACCCATGGAGCATAGGAAGGTTTGACGCTGTACTACTTTTGCTTGAATTCGCAGGTATGAAAGTTGAACGGAGAACTGAGCGAACGTTGTAAATTCGTAATGTGCATTGTCTCAGTTTTCCAGTTTACCAAATTGCATTTCCCTTGATTCTTTGATACCTTTAATTTATGAATTTAGGGACAAGCGCGACGTAAAGCGTATAACGATACGTAAGTAGATTTAGTAGATACTCGATAGGGACGATATTTAGGATCCCATTTACAGGAACTTTGGGTCGAATTTTCGAAGTTACACGTCTACTGTTCATACTCTTGCTCTATTGAATGGTAATGGAAACAAAGGAAAAAGGAGCGGACAAAAAAGTAGTTTGAGCCGAAAGTAGTAAAGGGAGGTTAGTGGAAAATAACCACGTGTTATCCCTGCCCCATGTTACAAAGTTTACTAGTTTTAGATTTAATTCTGGAAAAACTAATGATATGTCCTAGTAACTAGCTTTTTAGTGACATAAACGTAAACAAGGTAAAAACGTAATTTGTTTTTTTCGGCTTTTTCGTTAAAGGTAATATTATTTTATGAAGATTTCTGATTTTTCTAAATTAATTTACAAATATAATCGTCACTTTTTTCTCCATTGGCCGTATCCCGCTCCCGTCCTAACTCCCACTCCCAACCCCAATTCCCAATTCCCAGCCAAGCAAAGGTACACACAAGCCAGAGGATAGTCAAAAGTCAAATCCGATTCCTGCTGATCCACATCCATCAAGGTCAAGGGCGACNATTTCTGATTTTTCTAAATTAATTTACAAATATAATCGTCACTTTTTTCTCCATTGGCCGTATCCCGCTCCCGTCCTAACTCCCACTCCCACTCCCAACCCCAATTCCCAATTCCCAGCCAAGCAAAGGTACACACAAGCCAGAGGATAGTCAAAAGTCAAATCCGATTCCTGCTGATCCACATCCATCAAGGTCAAGGGCGACTCCGCAGAATCATCCTCATCCACTTTCACTCCATCCACCTTTCAAAAGGTACATAAAGGCCTTAGTTCATTCCCACTCTATACATATCCATCCCATAATCAAGGTCAAGGCTCAACTACAACCCGATTCCGTTTTAAAATCAAGGCCATTGCCATCAACAGCCCTCAGTCGCCTTTTACCAATGCCATGACCATATCCTCCATTTCAGTTATGTTGACGGTTTTTGCTCAAAATTTGGTAATATGGGTAGGAAATCGTCGACAATTTAATTATGCAATTTATTTTGTCATACATCAAGCGTTTTAAACTTCATTTTAAAAACACTCAAGAATTTGGTTTTTTTGCGCAAACGTACCTATATTTTTAATGATTAATTATTCAACACATGCTATATATACCTCAAAGAAAAGAAATGTACAATCAGATTTCCCATGTTCTAATGCCCAATTAATTACACCTCATAGGACATAAACAGTGGGTGGTCACATATAGGGACCCGGCCACACTTAGGCGCCCTCACCCTTTTGAGTTTTGATCAGTTTCCATTTGATCTGAATGTTAAATGAGACTTTTTATAACGGCATTAGCAGTTCAAAAACGAATTTTGGTATCGTGATGCGGTGTTTACACTGTTTACCGTATTGTAGTATTTTCTTTTATCTATACAGTGGGGAAAATGTCCAGTTCAAAATTGGCGGCTAAGGGGCAAGGGGTTCGTTTTTAAAATCACACAATGAACTAATTTATTTTTTTATTTTATTTATTTAATCTTTAAAGTCAAGAGGCTGACAACGCAAGGATGTTCCAGAATCATTGAGTGACAATTTGGACTCTATGTCTCCATAGTATTTTGCACACAAATATCATAGATGGATAAGGTGCAGGGTAGCAGCTGCACCCTGGTCAAGGTTGATTGAATTTTCGTGAAAACTGGGTTACTAGTGCAAAATTGTACAGGCTACAAAAGCCGTAGCCTTGTTTTGGATAATAGCTGAAGCAACGATCCGATTTTTAGCAAAATATGGGAACTTTTTACTTTCTTCTCCCAAAATTGGGGTATGCAATTGATTAGAGTTTTTTAAGGTTACGCATTTTGTTCCCGGTTTAATTTTGCACTAGTACCCCAATTTTCATCAACATCCAATCAACCGTGTCCAGGATGCAGCTGCCACCTGGACCTAGACTTTATCCATCCATGATATTTGTATGCAAAATACTATGGAGACATACAGTCCAAATTGTCACTCGATGATTCTGGCACATCCCTCAATTGAAAAAATGAACGAAAGTCCGAAGGTGATTTTAAAAACGAACCCCTTAGCCACTAATTTTGAACTGGACATTTTTCCCGCTGTATAGATAAAAGAAAATAATACAATACGGTAAACAGTGTAAACACCGCATCCCGATACCAAAATTCGTTTTTGAACTGCTAATGCTGTTATAAAAAGTCTCATTTAACATTTAGATTAAATGGACCCCTAGAAACTGATCAAAACTCAATTCGTTCCTTAACATTCAAAGATATATTCTCTAATTCATTTCTCTAATGGTATTTAGGTCCAAGGCAACTGATTCTGGTCTGCTCAGGAGCAAAATCAAAACTGCTCAAGCACAGTTGTAGTTTATTCACATTATCTTTTTTTTGTATTTTAGCTTTAAAGTCAAAAGGCTGACAACACAAGTGTTGGTATTAGGCCCGGACTATAAATCGATTATCACATTCCAACAAATCAAGGGTCCAATTTTTATTACATCCTGATTACAGGGTTATAATTAGTAAGGTAAAGGGACAAAGAGACTGCAGTGCTTTTATACTGTGAATTTTTTACTGTAGATGGGAAAAGGAAAGAATTATTTAATTCTTTTATACTGACACTAAGTCAATACTATTGTTTTCTTCCATTTAGAGTGTTCACACTTAAAATAATGAAGTCAATAGAACTCACACTGCTTCTATTTACGACAGTACTTTTACCTGAAATGAAATGTGAAAAATTGGAAATCGTGGATGCAGCGAACCACAAAAGGTTTTTCATGTGCGATCCAAAATGTGTTTTGGAGAAATGTAGCGACGCTGACGACGACCTTGTTTGTGCTCACATTATTGAAGTGGATCCAGACGGATTTTTGGCTCAGTTCCCAAGCACCTGTGCTTTCAATTGTGCAAATCGGTGCTATGAAAGTAAGCTAATCAGATTATTTTTATTATCTGTCTATGTAAAATGGAAATTAGCGTCTGTCGCACTCTCTGTTGAATGTGACGATAAAAAAAATCATTCCAATTCATTAAAATATGCATACAATATCAATGAAGTAATACGGTTATACATGGGCTAATTTGTGTAGTTAAAACAAAATAAATTCTGCTATAATTATCTTCAAAATATTATTTTCAGATCAATTGGATATTTCACAGAAAGGACAGTGCAAACAACCTAGCGAAATCAACACCAATCAAGTTTCCGAATATTATGAAGATGAAGATCCAGACGAAAACGCTCCAGTAAACCCTGAATGGGTTGAACCGGAACCTTAAGTGCCTTCGTTTATGCTTCCAAAGTACAGATGATATTGAGAATGAGATAAAATGGAAGCGTGAATATGCCTTTAGGCCGCTGGTTTCTGATTCCTAAGAGCAGTGCCTTCGTATAATTAAAGTGACCAGTGAAAACACTGATGCCTGTTGTTACTGCTACTGCTAGTTATTGCTACTGCTACTTGATTTTACTAGTTTAGTTACGAATTGATTAGTACACTTTACGGAAGCTGCTAGTATTAAGTTAGAACGGAATGGAACAGAATGAAACAAAACGATACTTTACAAAGTAAAAGTAACAAAGTAAAATTAGAAATATTAAATTGAAATCAAGCACGAAAACTGTAGTTTGTTCTTGATCTTCCACACCACTCTATGCTACTCTAGGTCCTTGTGCTTACAAAAACTGGAAAATATAACCTTGAAATTAGAGTTTTTCTTTAATGTCATTGTTGGTTCATATAATATTCAAGATGTATGTATGTATAACATTTTTAACATTTGGGACTACTTATGTCTGGTTATTCTCGTAAATGGCTTTAAACAACTTTTAGTTTCTATCCCTACTTCCATCAGCTCATTGATAACCACCTATTGGTTCAGAGAGGGCGGTTGCGCTATTTCCTCCGGCTTTCAATTTCAGCTCTAGAGATAGTTTTACGGGATTTTAAAGAAGGGCCAACTAGTGGGACTCAGTGGTCTGCCGTCTGCCGGTTAACGTCGTTAAAGCTGCTGAGCAGGCCTTCCTTGTACAGGAGCCCTCGAAGTTGGTAGGCCACCTTCGAATCTTGGCGGAGACGTCTCTGTTCTTCGAGTTTTTTCCTCACCCTGGGCCATCTTCCCAGACCGAGGCCTCGAAACGGAGGCTCAGCGGGAAAGGAGTCGGGGATAGGGGGGAGGGTGAAAGGTAAAAACTTTTACTATACACCTCCAAGAAATTTCACTCACCAAGATACATCGATGGCATCGTACGGTGCCCTAGGCGACTGTAGTACCAGGCGTTCCAACATATCCTACATTCCTTCTAAAGCAGCAATTAATCGTCAATTAATCGTTAATTAACTTACTAAAAAGCTATGTTCTTAGAGGCCGAGCGAATAACGCGGTAGCCTGACCAACTCCTGTCACTCCAAACTTCCAAACCTTGAGTACGTAACCTTGTACTTGTAAATAATTCGAAAAGGATTAAAGGAAAAGATTCGTTGGTTACGAGTCTGTAAGAACCTCGGTTGAATCGGACTATAAACCCAAATATTAATTTTTATTTCTTAAATTAGAGCCAACTTAAAACTGTAAGGTTGAAGTCGAGAGTTATACGGTTTGACTTTATTGTGACGGTTTATTTATCAATTAATGCAAATGTTCTATAGGTTGGACACGGAGGAGCGAGGTTCGTCGGGACAGCAGAAGTATGGTCAGTCTACGTTCATGTGACCTTCCTAAGCTTGTCCCAGACCATCGGAGTGGTGTGAACTCTATGAACTCGTTATTACTTTAAAGCCCCTCGTAGCGTAAGGGTGAGGGAAAGAGACTGGGAACACACTTGGGCGCTACATCCCAAGATATAACTGGCACCTGGGAAAGTTTATATTCACAGCAGAAACTGTTATTAATTATTTAGGAAATAATAGGGGCACATTTGGGGATGTTTACCCGAACGACACAGTGTAACTGGGAAAATGGGGAATGATAATTATATGAAATCACGACAGAAAACGTTATTAATTATTAATTCATTATTATTACTTGTTATGCATAACTAAAACAACATTTTAAACATTTTTATATCTACACGTTTTTTGATTTGAGCCTTCGTTACGAAGTTATATGCGGGCGTAATTTGGTTATAAAGGTAAAGAGCGGCGTTAAGCCATGATATTATTTTAATTTTACAAAAGACTTGGGGTTTTCTACTCAGGTCAAGAAGGTCATTGAATAGTTGTACGAAAAAGGTTTCAAGACACCGCATGCGCTCGTGGTTGTGTGTAGAAAACAAGGTATTCAGTTGAATAAAGGGAAACTCAATTTGAATTTTGATTATTTGATTATTTTTTGTTATTAATAACACATGATTTACACCTAATTGGCTGTTCTCAGTTACACTTTTATGCAATAAAACATGAAAAATCGCGCCGAAAAAACGTAGGTAAATTAATTTCTAATGTAGGCAGGTTCATGTTCCCCGTAGGCAGGTTCATATTCCCCGTAGACAGGTTCATATTCCCCGTAGGCAGGTTCATATTCCCTGTAGGCAGGTTCTTTATTTTCGTAGTGTAGTACAAAGTGTAGGTAAACTAATTAAAAAAATAGGCGAGTTTAATACATTCCATTAATTATTTGGGAACGAATAGTAACACATTTGGGGACGTTTACCCTAGCGAAACTACAAGTAAAATAAACTGATGACGGGCTTTTGGTTTTGCACCACAAGCCTTCGGGGACTTCAATTACACTCAAAAAATACTCTCACAAAATCCTCGAAAGCTATATTCTGTTGTTAGTTTTATTAAAAATAAAAGCAGGGAAATAAATAAACTGGACAAAACGTTCGTATAAATGCTCTACTGAAACCCTCGAATAAAAACTTCAAATATTAAACCTAACACCCAAATTCCAATTAATTCAAATCAATTGAAGCCAAAACTTGAAACTAGAATTACGAAATTTTAACTTTCAAAAAGATACAATCGATTTGGGGAAAGAAAATGAGGGAACTTATTCCCCACACTAACAATAAGCTGGGAACAGAAGTGATAGGAAAGAATACATACTCAACTTCACTCTCAAAATCAATCAAAAGCTTGAGTTCAAACTCAAGCTGCGTTCAAGCGTCAGTTTATTTTAAAAATAGACAAAGCATGGTAATTAGGTTTGTCTGAAAGTAAATAGGGATAGCCAGATGACCTAATTAATATTCAGGAGGGAGTCAAAGGTAGCGGTAAAACCTAACCGTCGATTCGGGAAAGAGTGGAAGAGACAGGAACTAACGGGAAAACACATAATTGCCGACCTACAATCATAATGAGGCTAAAAGCAAAAATATAAAATTCACGTGACACCCTGTGAGCCCATTCATGGTCTTTTACTTTTGCCTCCATTCGCTTCATCCGCTCCGGTTCCAGTCCTCCACATCCAACAGTACATATATTTATTAATTTATTTATTAAGAATTTATTCATTAA
>JAAXYX010003965.1:0-13183 GCA_036851915.1 Ptenothrix huangshanensis | reverse complement strand
TCATCTCCTACTCATCTCTTACTCATCTTATCAACGAAAAAGATAATCCTGTTTTGCCAATCTCTTACTCATCACTCGTCGTAAGATGGTTAAGAGATGGGTTGATTTCGGAGAGTGTACCTATTACGATGACCACAGAGAAGATGGCTGAGAAAGGAGATAAAGGGAACCAAGAGGTATTTAAATACAAGGTAGTCTAATTGACTTGTCCATACTTCGCACTAGAAAATGAATGACCGTTGCGTTGCGGAAAAGGCTACTGGTTAGGCTCCTACTAAACTTTCTACACGTACCATAGGACGGAGACTAAGTATAGCTGAATGATGGTATAATTACCTACAATCGTCCACTAGAATGGACTTGACCCTTTTCCCAAAGCCTCCAAATTAAAAGCATTGCGAACAGGGGCGTCCCTGGAACGGGAGCTTGAGTGCTAAGGCAGAAAAATTAGAAAAAGGAGACCTTTTCAAAAAAAGATTTTCGAAAACTTACTCCACTACAAATGTGATAATTGTAAAAATTGCTATTTTATCAAAAAGTGATAATTGGAAAAATCACTCCTTTTCAAAAAGTGATAATTAGAAAAATCATTCCCTTTCAAAAAGTGATAATTGGAAAAATCGTTCCGTTTCAAAAAGCGATAATTGCAAAAATCACTCCCTTTCAAAAAGTGATGAATTCGAAAAATTGCTCCTTTTCAAAAAGTGATAATTGGAAAAATTGCTCCTTTTCAAAAAATGATAATTCGGAGAATCATAAATTTTCAAAAAGTATTAAATAGAAATATGTATGAGACCTTTTAAAAAATGTAATTTCAAAAATAACTCCCTTTTATAAAGTGCTAGTTGGAAAAATTACACCCTTTCAAAAAGTATTTATTCGAAATATGAAACTTTTTCAAAAGGGGAAAATTAAAAAAAATGAGAAAACTGATAATTTTTAAAAAATGTTAATTTAACAAATTGCCACTTGAAAAAGTGTCTTGTATTAATTCCGTTTAACAATACGTAGCCCCTCCCAAAGTTCGTTGGCAGGTACGCCTCTGATTGGGAAGGTGTGCGTGTGTGTGGGTGTGGATTTGAATTGAATTGAATGGTGGAGGGCTAAAGAGCGAGATGGGAATGGTGTACTCGTATGGCTCGTATTGTACGCATTGTGAGGGAAGACGATTGAATGGGTTGGAATGATATTATTGAATTATCGTCATTCCCCTCTGCTCCGCCCAAATTATAGATAAGTGAGCTGTAGCTCATTAATCAATGTACTTGCTTCGTTGAAGCTTCTCTCTGTCCTCTCTTCAACCATGGCATTCGCATCGGCCTTAGCTTTAGCTTGGCTTCCTTTGGCTTGGCTGCTGGCTCTCTGATAAATAATCCAATTAAACTTGAGCTCGTTGTTCCCTTCCCTCTTCTTTTCCACCTAGACCTTCCTTCCTACAGAAACTTCCCACAGTCCCAGACACAGAAGGAGCTTCCACTTCCACCACACTTGCTGCATTCCTTCCATAACAACCGTCTAACAATGGCCACTGTCTAGAAGCTAATCGTACGTAGACAGAGAATCCAGTCCCTGGTTTGTGCACTTGGATTGAACTTTCTCTATGCATGGCATCTTTTTGTCATTGTTCCTTTCTGTTGCACCAAACATCAAATGCAAATTGAGGCTTCTATTTAGAGTGGGAGTCTATAGTGTCTCATCCCGCCCTTGTTAGAGTGTAGAATGAGAGGCATTAGGTGCTTGTGTATCTCTCTATGTAGCTGTAACTCCTACTCTAATAGACACACTATAAAAACTGGTGCATCTAAAATGATAGAAATAAAAGATATGAAAAGTGCATCTAAAACGCATCTCGAAGTTTCATCAATGTTTAATGCATTCCTGATGCAAGAAAGAATTCAAAATTCAAAATTTTCGAAATATGAAATTTTGAAATGTTGAAAAATTACTAAAATAAGAAATTTCGAAGTGTTAAATACTTACGGAAAAAGGAAATTTTGAACCGTTAAAAATTTACGGAAACAGGAAATTTTGATGCGTTAAAAATTTAAGGAAATATAAAATTTTGAAACGTTAAATAATTACTAAAGTAGGAAAATTTTAAGTATTAAATATTTACGGAAATAGGAAATTTTGAAGCGTTAAAATTTAAGGAAATAGGAAATTTTGAAACGTTGAAAAATTACTAAAATAGAAAAATTTCAAGCGTTAAATATTTACGAAAATGGGAAATTTTGAAACGTGAAAAAATTACGGAAAAATGAAATTTTGAAACGTTAAAAATATGTTGTTCTGTATACTGAGTCGCGAGGCTATTACAATTGTGTAACAGTGACTTAATAAAGTTTTTCTCTCTGAAATCAAAAATTTTTAAAGGGTTTAAAACTATTAAAATAAAAAAATTATATCGCTTAAAAATGTTGAAAAAAACATTTTGAAAGGCTTAAAATTTTTAAAACTAAAAAAAATTTAAAAAGTGTTCAAAATGGTTAAAATACAAAATGTATAAATCCAGGTTATGTTTTTAACAAGTTTGTAATGCATTTAAGAAACTTAAGATGCCTTCTCTAATTTTACTAAAAAAGATTTAGTTTCTTGCGTTTCCTTTCCATACTTTTTCCTCTTGTAAGATCGCTTAGTTTTGACAGTGTACAAAGCAGTTTCAGCCTAGCTTATGGGCTTGGTTGTATACCAGCTTGACTGCATTACAAGACTATAGACTGACTGTATCAACATCCGCATGGCAGTTTAGACGACGCCAGTTTCATTTTGATAATAAGTGATCCTTGATTCTGGAATGGTGAATTGCAGACATGTTTCAAATATCTTCCCTATGCTAGTCTACTTATCCACGAGTTCATGGAAGCATATTAATTATGTATATGGAAGCAATACCATCTCCTAACCCTAGCTACACTCCAAACACTGAATTGTTTTACTACTATCTAAAACACCAAAATTCCAATCATATTTCTTGCAAATACATATAAACGCACTTCAAGTTTTCTCTCATGCGAATGGTATCAGTAGCGCTCGCAGGATTTGTTTGCGTATGAGCCCGCAAAAATCTTCATCTCATCCAGAGTGTAAAATTTAAAAAAAGTCATCTTAGTGCAAATTATAAAGAAATGCGCCTTTTCCGAGCAAATTTATAAAAAAAAACTGCCTCGCTTTTGCGTAAACTTGCAAGACTGCGTCTATTTTGAGTAAATTTAAAAAAACTGCGTCTATTTCGTTTAAATTTAAAAAAACTGCGTCTATTTCGTTTAAATTTAAAAAAACTGCGTCTATTTCGTTTAAATTTAAAAAAACTGCTTCTATTTCGTGTAAACTTAAAGAAACGGCACCTCTTTTGAGTAAATTTTAAAAAAGCTGCCTCGCTGTTGTTTAAATTTAAAAAAACACGGCCTCACTTTTGCGTAAATTTCAAAAAACTGCGTCTCTTTTGTGAAAACTTTAAAAAAGCTGCCTCGCTTTTGCTTAGATTTAAACAAATGCCTCGCTTTCGCGTACATTTAAACAAACTGCACCTTTTAGTGCAAATCGTTAAGAAGGTAGTGTATTTATAAAAAGCATTTTTAGAGCTAGGCCTACGAGCCCTATGCCTAGTTACGCTACAGGATAATTTTCACTTTAGTTCAGATGATTTCTTTCTCTCAGTTTTTGCAGTGTATATACCTACCTACCTTTTCTATACCATACTGGAAATTATATAGATATACATATTTATGGTGTATATAAATACCTATACATTAGAGGCTACATACCTACAGATATATCGTCTAGGCGTTCTCTCGCTTCCCTCATTGCTTTGATTTCTAATTCTCAAAACTAACGACTTGTCTGTTATTAGCGATAAAAGCTCCCACTGCATATCATTAAGAAGAATATGGGAGTGAAATGCAGGCCAGGCCAGGCAACACCCAAGCAAAGAAGCAAAGCACAGCAAAGCAAAGCCAAGCCAAGCCAAGCCAAGCCAAGCCAGGCTGGCTCTCGCTTTCACTCTCCATTTCCATTCCGTCCACAGACATAGACAGGACAGGATGATACGTGGCTCTGAAGATGAGTGCTGCTGCTGCTGCCACAACGACAACCTTTCAGTATTTCAGATACATCTGCTATACTCATAGCTATAGGTATAGGTATAGCTATACCCATCTGAGTTTTGAGTAGACAAACTTTCTCATGACGATTACGCTATGCCATTTCCATTTTCCCGACTGCGTGTGCAGGGAGAGGAATGTGAAGACTGTGTGATTGTGCAACTGTGGGAAGGAGAGAGAGAGAGAAAGCGAACATGTGCCTTCCCTTCACTCTTCACTCCTCACTTGATGAGTATTAGAAGCCATTACCCCAGCTATATGTCCGCTCTTGGTCTTAGAGTTGTACTTGTACACGTGCAACATTTTACACAATTAGTTTGGTTTAGGGCTTTCCCTTGTCTTCTCTTGTCTTCCCTTGTCTTGTCTTGCCGTGTGGCTTTCCTCAGCGTGGCTTGGTTTCCTTTCCTTTCCTTTCCTTTCGTTGTCCTCCCCAACGCAATACAACGTCAAATTGAGATGGAAAGATGAAGGAGAATGAATATAGGCAGGGGATGTCAGAGAAACTTTTCTTTTTTGCGTTGCGTGTATCTTTTATATATGAGTGTAACATAAGGCATAAAAGAAGTATGTATACATAGACTTTAGATATGTTAGTATATAGTGTACTATAATGGTATACGATGCCATACGGCACATGGATCTCATGGCATGGAATGGTTTGAAATGGCTCGGCCTGGTAAAACCAGACAAAGCCCTTTTTTCTAGAATATGCTAATACACTATGCTGGTCTTGGGTCTTGGTTTCGGTCTTCGTATCCAAATTATTCTTTGAGCAAGACGGAGGAAAAATTAACGTCATAAAATTATTTTCGTTGTATGCTATTCCCCTTTCATTTTCGCATCTCGTAATTCTTTCGGAAAACTGGGGCTAGGTACACTGAAAAAAGTAAGGAGTCTTAAACGTGGAAACATGTGAAGAACGAATGGATGTTTAGTAAAGGAAATTACCGTACGATATTAACGCTGTTAGGATCATTCTTGAGTGCAGAGAAAACACATTAAAATGCATCTTGGACTAGCAGATTTCCCATTTTGACATTTTTGGGCGATTCAAGATTTCTTATTTTAACAATTTTGAACCATTCAGAATTTATGATTTTAACATTTTTTGGGCGTTTCTTCTTTGAACATTTTCGCATATTTCAGAATCTCCTATTACAACGACTTTAGTTTAAAAGTTTTTACAGTGTACTTTATGCATTTCAACTTACATCTCTCTCTTAATGGGCGCATTGAAAAACGTTGAGGTTTGACGTTGTCATGGACTATGCACGTAAATACTTACATAAGTATATGTATGCAACTGTAACTCTAAGGCTATGCAATGCATCACGATACGATGCAAACTGCACTGACATGGTTTCCTCTACAGCTTCACTTCATTATTCCTCACTGTACTCCACTAGAATGTACTCTACTGTGTTTGTATTGTTTTAACGCTGCCAACATTAACACGTAATAAATTCCACGTCGGTATTAATTCGTTATACGAACTGACACACCACGTCAAGTCAAGTCAAGCCCGTTAAGCCTGCAAAATAAAAACAGTCCCGACTCGTCCATATCTTCGTCATAGTTTTAAGTCTTAAAACAAGTGAGCAAAGGTTTTCAAACACTTCATTAATTTGAGGGAGGCAAAAACTCGGAATTTCAATCACCATCATCGTCACCATCACCGTCATCATCGTCATCATCATCAGCATCATCGGCCCACGCATTGTCTCCTCAGTTTAAGTTTAGTAGGTGGGTGTAAAATTCTGCTGCGGAATACTTGCTATATGAATATGGATATTAAGCTGCTGATTCTTAACCCACATGCAAATGTGAAATACTCACAAGGAAACGTTTCTACATGTAACTAAATAATTCGGTCAAAGTTGAGGAAACACGTTCATGTAGTTGTAGGAATAAGAAAACACTTACTTAGGTGTAATTATGGTATGCGAGTAGATGTTTTAAAAATGGGAAAAAAATAATCCAGACTTTTTGAAAAAGGATAAAAAATGAAAATGTAGACTTTTTGCAAAAGCCCAAAAATTAAAATTCGGACTTTTTGCAAAAGCGTAAAAAATTAAAATTCGGACTTTTTTCAAAAGCGTAAAACATAAAAATTCAGATTTTTGAAAAGGTTGAATAAACAGAAATTCAGACTTTTAAAAAAGCGCAAAAACTGAAAATTCGAACTTTTTGAAGTGTTAAAAATAAAAATTCAGTTTTTTGGAATGGTTTGAAAGCGTAAATTCGGACTTAGAAAAGAGTAAAAATAAAATTCACACTTTATATAAAAGTGTAAATTAATTAAATTACAAAGACTTTGCTGAAATAAGCGACCTTTGACCTTGATTATTTCCTCGCTTACCAAAACTCCGCCTTAGTGCTATCCAATTCCTCGCTTACTACGACGAAATTCTCGTAGTTTCCTCAATTTTGACCGAATTCATTAGTTACATGTACAAATGTTCCCTTGTCAGCTTTTCCAGCTCCAGGATAAGACTACCACCTAATCTTGCTTTTAGTCTGGGACACTTGCAATAATTAAAGTAGATTGTACTTTAATTCAAAACTTTTACGTCTTTTGTTGGCATGTCATTGTCATTTTCATTTTCATCGTGATCGTGATCGTGGTCGTCATCATTTCCTTGCTCTTGTTCTTTTGCTGCTTCTGGTTCTGGTTTTGACTTGTATCCCCCGGGTAGTTCCAGTTCAGGTTTTCTGGTAACGGTTCTGTTTTTGGTCTCGACTCTTGTACTATTGTGTGAGGTGTGGGAAGGCGTTTATTCTTTTTGCGTTTTACTCTCTCTCTCTCTACATATAATCACATGATATAATATGTCCTTCATATATGTCATGAAGAGAATAGAATTGCGAGAATTTCTTTGAATTTTCCTGTGACAAAGGACAAAGTTTTAATGGCAGCTCTGTACGTAGGTAGAACAGTATGTATGTATGTACGTGTAGAGTAGAGTAACTAGGCGTAGGCCACGGAGGTGTAGGTCTACAACGATATTTAATAATACAATGCCTTCTTCGAAAATGCGCGCGACAAAGACTCAGTTTTTTAAATTTATACAAAAACGACGCAGTTATTTTGTTTTACACAAAAAAGACGCACTTTTTTTAAATTTACATAAAAAGACGCACTTATTTTGTTTTACACAAAAAAGACGCACTTTTTTTAAATTTACATAAAAAGACGCACTTATTTTATTTTACACAAAAAAACGCACTTTTTTAAATTTACATAAAAAGACGCACTTTTTTTAAAATTTTACATAAAAAGACGCACTTTTTTTAAACATTTTACATAAAAAGGACGCAGGTTTTTTAAAATGTACATAAAAAGACGCAGGTTTTTTATAAACTTATACAAAAACGGCGCATTTTTTTTTATAATTTACACAAAAACGACGCAGTTTTTTAAGTTTACACAGAAAAGGCGCAATTATTTTTATAATTTACAATAATTAAGGTGCAGTTTTTTTTAAAAGTTTGCACTGCACAAGATCAAATTTTTTTCAGGCCTACCCGAAAAAAATCCTGAAGGCGCTACTGTAGGTATATTTATCTTTTTCTGTTTAAAGTAGGTATAGGCATGTGTGTAGGTATGTAGATGGACATAGGGAAAAATTATATAGTAACTCTGCGTGTCAGGCTCTATTCTATTCTCGTTCATTCGATCCCTTGAAGAACCAGAACCGAAAGTAGAACCAGTGGACTCTTTGACTCGCTCTCTCACTCACACTCCCGTCATCATAGCAAAGGCAGTGCAGTAATAATAATAATAATCCCGTAGATAATAGATATACATGGGGAGGTTGAGAGCTGAAGTGAACTGGCGTCTTAAATTACCAACACCAAGACGAGCTCACATTCGTTTTCCGAGTATGTGTGTAGGTGTGTATGTAGAACAAGGGTATAGATGTTGATATAGTCCGCTGATTATATATACATATATGTATTACGTAGTACAGTATGCATATACATCGGCGCTATGAATACATAACGAATTACGATTACGTTACAATTACTAATACGAATTACGAACTGAACCGGAGAAGAATGGGGAAGTAATGGGCAGACTTTTACTTCTACTTTTGTCTTTTGTAGTTCCTTTCTCTTTCTCTCTACACTGTAAAAACGGTGTATGCTAAACACCAAAAAGGAATGGGTATTTAGTACTTTTTTTAGCATAATAATGAACACAGTAATATGCATCTTCTAAAGATCTAAAAAGCGCATCGCGCAGTCCAAAGTGCTTTTTAATTCGCTTGCGGTTCACTTAATACGTTTCAAAGTATAAATAGGAAATTTTGGAATGCTTCAAAATTGTTAAAATAGGAAATTTTTGAATGTTTTTGAAATATGTTTCATAGCAAATTTTCAAAGGTTTTAAAATTGTCAAAATAGAAAATTTAAATGTTTCAAAAGTCTAAGAACAAGAAATTTTGACACGTTTAAAATTGGTTAAAATACAACTTTTGAAGCGTTTAACATTTTTTACGATACAAAATTTTGAATCGTTTAAAATTTGTTGCAATGCAAAATTTTGACGTTCAAAATCTGTTTAAATATAAAATGTTGGCATTCAAAATGTGTTCAAATACAAAGTTTTTAACAAGCCTTTATTTGTTAAAACAAACACTTTCGAAATGCTTTTAAAATTTTTAAAATAGAAAATTTTGCGGAGTTTTGAAACTTCAAAAATATGAAATTTTGAAAGGTTTAAACTGTTAAACTACAAAATTTGGATTGGTTTGAAATGGTTACAAAATTGACGAAGAATGAATTCTAGCAGTTTAAGATGCGTTTTTAATGCTTTTGTGATGCACTTACTTTTAGCTGCGTTCGTAAGTAATTATTCGAAATAAGAAAAGATTTTTGGCGTTTTATACAAATTTTCCTATTTTAAGATTCCTGCTTTTACAGTGTACTCTCTCTCTCTCTCGTACTATGCTTATAGAAACCCAGCCTACATAAATAATCTGCTAGCTATTTATATATAATTTGAATTTAATGAGGTACTATATTCAGTGCTCAGCTGTTTCAAAAGCAATGGCTTGCCATGCCATGCCATGCTTTGTACTTGTACCTTGTATGGTTAAAGAAATTAGCTAAGCTCTCCCAGCCAGGAACTGTGAAGCGTGGAATTTTTACATATGAATTTTGAGTGCTCATTTAATACCATCATTTTCCGCATGAATTTTTAAATGCTTGTGATATTGTAGCTTGTATAATGTATGCTCATACTTGAATGAGGATTAGGTACTATGGCCATGGCCATGGCCATGGAGAGGAAGATGACGATGACGATGACGATGACGCGACGGAATCTGGAATTCGGGTAATTAGCAGTAGTGCAGAGGAGTGTGTGTGAGTGCGATATGGTACTGTACATCATTATTATTATTATTGCTGTACAATGATATCCCAAGGCTAATTGCTAATTAGTAAAGTTCAAGCTAAACTTACATCATTTTCCTCGTACGTACATTTTAGTCTACACACATCCAGAAATGCGATGCGATGCGATGCAGTGTGAGATATTCTTCAACACAGTTCCCACTTTGGCTTTGGGTTCGGTTTCGGTTTCAATGTGGATTTCTCTGCCGATGGCAATTTTACTTTCACTTTCACTTTTCCTTCTCTACTTTTCCATCCCATTTCTCTTTCACTGCTTCTCTTGCTATCGTAAACATGAAGAGTAGAGTAAAATGCATTGCTTTTATTCTACGCATAGGCATGTATATATCCAAGTAGGTGTGTTTGTACAGCAGTCATTTACCTACTTAATTATGAACGCCACTCCTATGTGTATACACATAACTATAGTTTGCTACTGTGAATTCAAATCAGGAGTTTCCTCCTCTTGTTAACATTATAGTTGTACAGGGTACACTCTAGAAACTGCTATTGTATTTTTACTTGCAGTGATGAGTGCATCGAGAACGCATCTTGACTCTTCAAACTAGTTTTAGAAGATTTTTACATTAGTATTACGGTGTTTGTATTTTTTGATGGTTTTTAAAAAATATAATATTAAATTTTTAATTTTTAATCATTTTCTAAAAGCGTGATTATAGAAAATTACCCTTTTTAAAAAAGTGTAATTATAAATTTTTAAGGTTTTTAAAACGTGTAAATTAAGAACATTTTCGTTCTGAGAAAGGCTACTTACGAATTTTTTGACGTTTTTCAAAAGGCGTAATTATGAAAATTTTCCCCTTTTGAAAAAGTGAATTAATGAATTTTTTGGCATTTTTCAAAAAGTGTTATTATGAAAATGTTCCCCTTTTGAAAAAGTACATTTTGAATTTTATGACGCTTTTCAAAAACCGTAACTATGAAAATTTTCCCCTTTTAAAAATGTGTATTTATGCATTTTCTCACCTTTTTTAAAAAGCAAAATGAAACATTTGACGTGAAGACATTCGTTGCGTTTTAGATTTTACGATACGACGAGTATATTTCTAAAAATGTAATCCCACCAATTTTTAAAGTGTACGCATAGACTCCTCATTGTATTTCTTCAAACTTTCTCCATGCTTTTCTTGTCAAAGGAAAGTGGAGTAGAAGTTGAAGGGAAAGGAAAGTTGAAGCTTGATCCAGTGTCAGCGAATGTTCCACATTTTCAATTTGCGTAATAAGCCAAAGTCGAAATGTTTATTGGGAGCAGGAGATGAGAAGTAGAATATTTTGAAGCATATGCAACTCTACGTCTACGTCTACAGTACAAGGCTTTGTTGGCCAGGTAAATCCTCCTGTAATAATAATGTCCTTGTGCTGGGACTGGAACTGGAGGAAAGTTAAGAGTGCCTGTGGCCGTGACATTCTTGGAAAAAGTTAACCATGTAAAAACGACATTGTATGCCCTGTTGCTTTAGCCTTTGCCTTTACCTTTGCTGGTTCTGATTCTGGTTCCTGTTCTGTGGTCATGTCACTAGCTCATTATTCCAAGAGCGGATTCCCGTGTCTTGGCTTGGATCATGGCTCACGGCAGTTCTAGTTATTACCTACTTGCATAATTATAATCATTCCCAAAGGGACTCCCTTTTTCTGACATTTCTTTGCTCGACGATAACTCTTCCGTGTTAATTTCAATTTTCAATGCACCTGCGTAAAGAATTCATGCTAATTATTTTAGAATCGGTGTAATCTTTTTTCTTTCTCTCTGTGTCCATGTCCTTAAAGCAATTTTTCATGTTCTTGCGCTTGTTCTTCCTCGTTACCTGCTCATTCCGCTCAAGCATCTTGTAAACATGGGCTGAACCATATCCATGCATTGTGTTTATATTGTACACGGTTCAAAGATAAAAAGGTTGGTAAGTTCATTTAAACTAAGTCTTTCATTAGAAAATGTCAATGAACATAGTCTAATAGCTAGTAAGCCAAGGGCTTCTTGTCAAACATGAAAAGGCTACAGGAATGCTATTGCTTTATAGAGAAATCCTTAGAACTGGGCTATCAAAGATTGTGATAAAGCTTGAGGCTAATACTCCTTGAAAAATGTTTATTTAGTAGATTTTGCGTTGTTTAAAATTTTGTTATTTTATGATTTTTCAAAATTACGTCATTATGAGATTTTACACTTTTCAAAATTCCAAATTAGAAGGTTTTGCAGTTTTCAAAATTACGTAATTACAAGATTTTATGATTTTTGAAAGTTGTGTAACTAGGAGATTTCATAATTTTTCAAAATTGCGTAAATATAAGATTTTACACTTCAAAATTGCGTAATTATAGATTTTATGATTTTTGAAAGTTGTGTAATTAGGAGATTTAGCACTTTTCAAAATTTAGTAATTATGAGATTTAATGATTTTTCAAAGTTGCGTAACTAGGTTTTGTACTAGTAGCAAAATTTTGGATCCTACCTTTTTAAAAATGCTTTTAAATTTTCGAAAATAAAATTTTCAACATTACATTGTTGTTATTATATTTCTCAAACTTTCTACAGATACAACAAATGTAATGACAGTTAAATTATATTCTTAAAAATAAAGCATTTATTGCATAAAAAATTACAAAAGTTGCATAAAATCACCGAAAATAATGAAGTTTTTGATTTTATTCTTGTCACATACGCATCAAGTCACATACACCTAAATATATAATTACGCATTTACGTACGATTTTTAGTAAATGACAAATCATAAGTTAAGTTTTGATCCCCATATACATAGTACTTAGCCGCTTTTACCAAAAATTCTACATTAATTTGTCACAGAATATTGATAGTTTCTAAAAATGTACCGTGCCTTTACTTGGTCAAGGTTCACTAATTATTTTGCAGATAACTTTACCTTCAGTTATTCATTGTGAGGAAGAAGTTGTCTATCTCTTGCCCTATCTCCGTTCTCTCCCAACAAAGAAATGTGAAAAGATCGACTGAGGAACGCATTAGTACATTAGTCTTTTCCATTACGGTGGTGGTGGTCAGCGGTGTTCCGCTCTCCTATTATGAGCTCTACTTCACTACCATTACTATGATGATGTCTTGGCATTTTTTCCCATCCTCTATGTAAGTACACTATTCTTCCAGTCAATCCCATCCAAGTCAAACTATGTCAAGTCAAGTCAAGTCAAGACTTACTCTCCGAGTTGATCAAACAAAAGTATGAGCCACGGAATGGAGCCGATGGAGAGAATAGAAAAATGTAGTTGTGCAGACTAAACAGAGAAATAATGATTACCTCCATTTCATCTCCTGTCCTCCCCTTCCATCAATGATAGACATGGGCAGTCAAACAGCAGCATCGTATCGTCCCCACGATACACATTCCCAGTCACATATCCCACTTGTGTATAAATTCCTACACTGTAGACATAAAGAACGTCAGTACAGTTTTCAGGCCATGCAGGGGCGTGCCTAGGAATGAATTTCGGCAGGTGCGGTGTAATGTAAAAAAGGATTATTTTTAAATTGACACTTCTTAAAATCTGATTTGTCAAGTAATAATTTTTTGAAAAGGCTTGATTTTTCTTATTAATACTTTTTTAAAAAGGCTTGATTTTTCTTATTAATACTTTTTTAAAAAGGCTTGATTTTTCTTATTAATACTTTTTTAAAAAGGCTTGATTTTTCT
>JAAXYX010003964.1:0-13184 GCA_036851915.1 Ptenothrix huangshanensis | reverse complement strand
AGCAGGAATTCTCACCTTAACAACAGGAAATATTAGCAAATTTCACCTTCAAAAATACAAACACAAAATATTCGAAAAAATGTGACCCCAAAGCAAGAAATATTGGAAAATTTGACCCTAAAAATAAAATATTAGACAATTTGACCCTTTAAAAACGGAAAATATTAGAAACTGTGACCTTCATAAACTGAAAACATTAGAAAAAATGTGACCCTAAAAATAGGAAATATTACAAATTTCGACCTTCAAAAACTGAAAATATTAGAAAAAATGTGACCCTAAAAACCAGGAAATATTAGAAATTTCAAACTTAAAAAAACACGATATATTAGTAAATTCAAATCTAAAAACTATAAAAAATATTAGGTTTGACCTTGAAAAACAGGAAATAGCAGAAAAATTCAAAGTTGGTAAAAGAGGAATTTTTGGTTGAAAAATCATGAGGCCCTGAATAAGTAGTATTTGAGATTTTTAGTGGTAAACTTTGTTCATCACCCACTTTTGACGATCAGGTGACAGTAATAAAATAATCCATTGTAGTGTAGCAATGTTCTCGGGTTAATAGATTGTTTATTCAGCTCGAATTTGTTCCAGAATTGTCTGCTCTTCAATGATCTGCTCAACAAACATGTATTCATTACTATTTAAAGAGTATAGCCACCGAATCCTAATCCACATTCTCCTATTCTCTCCTTGTATGTGTTTCCAAATGTGCAAAATAATATCCACGGTTTTGTGACATTTTCAGATTTTCCCGCGCTTTATTCCTCCAAATTACTACATACCTACCCAAGTAATACCAACATTACGGATGCAACAGAAGAAGAGAAGCTTTGAAAAACGAGCTTTATGCCTTAAATGAAAATGCTGGAAAAATGGAGCAATAAATTACCCGCTCAGGAATGTGTATCTGTAGTGGAGTGCTTGTATAATTCTTGCCGGAGATTGGCTTTGGCTTTTACTTTCGTTTTCGTTCCTTTCGCTTTGTTTTCCTTTTGCTTTTGACTGGAAATCCGACATTTGTGTGGGACAATGACAGGATGGATGATAAAGGTAGACGTAGTACTTCCTATTCCGTCCTGTCTCAACCAACTCATTTCTCCAAGTCCCATTTCCATTTCCAGCTCCAGCTCCAGACTCTAACTTTTTCCACGATTTTCTATTGATTGTGGCAAGTGCGGTGTAAACCTCTATGCGTAAATACCTTCCAATATAATGCAAATACAAATAGCAATATCCCCGTACCCGGTCGAATTTCAGAAAGAAACTCAGCCTCGGATCCAGAGGAGGGCTAGGGGCTATAGCCCCCCCATGAAGGTGGAATTATGTGTAGATAGGTATAATGCGTTTTTTAATCATGTATACAAAAACAGGTGCAGTTTTTTTAAATTTGCACAAAAAACGACGCAGTTTTTTTAAATTTACACAAAAACAGACGCAGTTTTTTCAAATTTACACAAAAACATCCGCAGTTTTTTCAAATTTATACAAAAACAGACGCAGTTTTTTCAAATTTACATAAAAACAGACGCAGTTTTTTAGATTTATACAGACAAGCAGCTTTTTTAATAAATACAAAAATAGGTGAATTTTTTTAAAATTTAAACAAAAACAAATGGAGTGTTTTTTAAATTTGCACAAAAACAAGCGCAGTTTTTTTAAATCAATATAAAAAAGTAGGTGAAGTTTTTTGAAATTTACAAAAAACAGCGGCAGTTTTTTGAAGTATACGCAAAAAATGCAGCTTTTTAAATAAATGCAAAAACAAGTGCTGTTCATTTTAAAATTTACACAAAAACAAACGCAGTTTTTTAAAATTTCTACCAGATATAATGAGGTTTTTTTCTTAGCCCCCTCCATGAGCTTGAGCTGGATCCGCCATTGCTGAGACCTGCTGGGGGTAGCTGCTAGTGATCGCTTCCCTCGCAAGTTTTAACGTGAGGAGGAATACGAATAGGAAGTTGGACTGCTGTGCATCAAATATTTGCTGTCATTACTGCGTGGATATGGTTCAAGTCTAAAATCAACAGTGGAAGTGAAGCCAAAATGCGAACGGACGGAGCGAGGCTGGAGATGGAATTGTAACTGGAACCGTGGAGCTTTTGATAATTTCCTAATGTCCTTGATTCTCATTCCCGGATTCCACTTCCACTCGAATGTGTCCGTCTATGGAAACCAGTCCTGTTTGTATTTTGTCATTTGACACTTTAATAACGCAACCCAAACCAAACTTGTCTACTCATTTTCAAGCCCTTCCTTTGTAGGTCATGAACGTGCCTGGGACGGAATTTTAGAAATGCTCTGTAATGTTACTAGGCATTTTTGAGAATTTACACTTTTTGAAAATGCCTCATTTTCCCAATTACTAACACCATTTCTAGCAAAATGTAATTTTTCGGATTAGCACTTTTCAAAAAGATCTTGCATCAATCTAATTTTGAAATAATTAATTTAATTTTACTAACTAAAAATTTTTGAAAGGGCGGACATTTTCCAGTGTACACTTTTTAAAAAGTCTCCTTTTAAGCAAAAGTCTAAATTTATTTTTAATGCCCCAGACATTATTGGAATTCAGTTTACACGCTTTTTGAAAACGTCCAAGTTTTAAAATTTACCCTTCTTGAAAAAGTGTAATTTTTCCAAATAGCGCTTTTTGAAAAAGTGTAATTTTTCAAAATAGCGCTTTTTGAAAAAGTGCAATTTTTCCAAATAGTGCTTTTTAAAAAAGTGTAATTTTTCCAAATAGCGCTTTTTGAAAAAGTTTAATTTTTTCCAAATAACTTTTTTTGGAAAAAGTGTAATTTTTTCCAACTAACTTTTTTTTGAAAATGTCTAATTTTTAGATTTACACTTTTCAAAAAGACTATTTTCCTAATTAACTTTGTTTTGAAAAAGTCTAATTTTTTTAATTTAAACTTTTTGAAAAAGTAATTATATGTTTTGAAATTTACACCTTCTGCAAAAGTACAATTTATCAAATTAACACTTTTTGAAAGACTTAATTTTTCCAAATATGTAGCACTTTTCCAAAACTCAAATGTTGTCAAAATTCCAACCAAGCACTCAGCCCAGGTACGCCCTTGTAGTTGGTGTATGTAGTTACTGGTGTGGTAGTGTGGTGTGTGGAGCAGGAGAGATGATGAATTTGTTAGGACGCTGCGACGAGTGCTGGTGGGAAGAAGAACCACAGACAATAATTTGAAGAGCAAGAGCTACATGAGGGAGAAGGTATCTGGACTCCAGGTACGCCACGCCACAAGCCGCACCAGGAAGCGTGTCAAGTACATATTCGAGGAGGAATAGAGAAAGAGCAATTACCATAGCAAGTCATAAACGAATCTCTTGATTTCAGTCATTCCAGTAATCACATTACGATCAAGCTTTTCCGAGAACCAATCAAATTCTGCAACTACTAAAAGGCGATTGATGCGTACACAAACACGCAGTAGCTTCGGCGAGTCCCCATTAAATTTCAGCTTTGTTCCAGTCCCCAATTGCAATTGTCTTTACAGGTTCAGGTTCTTGTACATAATATGAAGGTAGCTGTTGTTCCAACAACGACTTTGCTTTCCTCTCTGAATTCTGTTGCGTTGCGTTCTCCTTGAACAGGGAATGGCAAGGGAAGAAGAAAGCAAAAGCAAAATTAAAATGATTTTAGCACAGAATTGTGATCGGGTGAGTATTGTTTCGAATAAAAAATCATCATTCATGTTCATGAAACTGAAACGTGAAAAAAGAACTTAAATTAAGTGCCATCAGCTCTTCTTTCATCAACACGGATAATATAATGAAAGTGCGGAATCAAGTGTACCGATAATCCACTCATTTTCACTTTCTATATTATTACGTAATTAGGCTCTTCATGGCCAAACCTATATCTTCATATGTAGGTATGTATTTTGAATTTGAAGGTAAAAAGCGCAATATGATTCTTGAAGTGCTATGGGATTTCTGACAAACAAACGTTCCCAGGTGCTCAAAGAGAATATGAAAGTTATGTATTTTTTTAAACTAACGTTAGTATGTGAAAAAATTTAAAATTGATTAACAACTTATTTCATACGCTTATTTTCGTTAACTCGCATAAAATTCGTAAATTTGAAAATTCGGTACAAAAAGTACGATTTTTTTAAAAAATTACACAAAAACAAAGTTTTTTAAAAAATTTACACAGAAACAAGTGAGTTTTTTTTTTAAAAATTGGAGCAAAAACGACGCATTTTTTTAAGTTAACACAAAGAAAGCCCAATTTTTTAATTTAAGGAAGTTTTTATCTTTAAGGAAACAAGGGAGTTTTTTTTTAAATTTACGCAAAAACGACGCAGTTTTTTTAAAATTCGAAAACGGAGCAGTTTTTTAAAATTTACACGAAAAAGGAACAGTTTTTTTTAAATATACACAAAAATGGAGCACGTTTGTTTAAATACTAGGCTAGCCTAGGGTTAACTTAAATCGTTAGGCTAAGGTAAATTTCTCACTCAGTACTCGTAACCATAGATGCTATTTTCCTAGGTAAAGTTTTTTTCTATTGAAAATTTATCTCAACCTAAGGATTTAAATTTAAGTCAACTCTACGTAGCTTATAGCCTATAGACGAAAACGGAGCAGTTTTTTTCAAATTTTACATTGGACTCATCAAGTTTTTTTCACGCGTGCACAAAAAAATCCTGCGGGCGCGGGGAGCACATTGGAATGTATGCTCGTGAGGATGTACGGTGTGCGGTGTGGTTGTTGCGGAACTTTTGCGCAACAACCCCGTGGATTTGGGATTTCCCCGGCGTAGTGCTTGGACTTGTTCCGTTCAATCACTGCTCCTTATAATCCCAATAATGGAGAGAAAAGGAATGCATGGGAGGAAGGAATGCGGATGTGGATTCTAAAACTGGTCCTGATCCTGATCCTGATTCTGATCTCGGTTGCTTTCTCCACAGAAATGCCTGAATTGCTGTCAAGTGTCAAGATTGAAGAGACTAAAGTTGATTGATTTGTTGGTTGGTTGGAAGCTACACCCATGGATGCATACAATGCCCCTCCAGAGCGTGGAATGAAAGGGAGTCGAAAAGACTGGATAGCAGGGGCAGGGAGACGAGAACAATGGAGACTCGTAGGAAAATAAAAAGTGAATTGATTTTCGGTTTGATTCATGTATTCCATGTCCATAAAGTAAAGTAAAGTAAAGTAAAGTTGTTGTGGGAAGAGAAAGGGGGAAAGTGGAGATCAGGGCTGTGCTGGTGTAATGATCACTTGTGTGTCTCTTTCTATACAAATGTAATATTGTTGCGGAGATGAAGGGAAAGGAGCTCTCTACGTAATCACCATCACATTAGACATCCTTGGATCTTGGCCTGATCTGGTCTGGTCTGATGTGGCTCCTTGGGTTTGGCATCTCTCGATCTTGATCTCGATCCGGAGCGAAAGCAAACCTGACATCTTTGACAAGAATCCAAGGAGGTACGTGTATACAATGAACGAGAAGGAAAAGATCAACTTGTTCTCAAATTGTGAAATTGTGGGTGAGTGTGTGTGACTGAGAAGATTATGGATGAGGTGGAGGATGTGAACAGCTTCAATGACCTCTTTAACTCGCGCTCTCTCTCCAAACTTCACTTCTCATGTCCATGTCTTCTCTAAAAATCTTCTACACTTGAGAGCTCTTCAATAGCTCAAGCTGTGACTGCATATACTACACAGGATATATGTACCGTACTTAATCGATTCCTAACCGGTTTCTTTTATTACGGTTTTTAAAGATGTCATTTTTTTCTTTTTTAGTGTCTTTTCAGACATTCAATTTTCTGTTTTTACGGTTTTTAAAAATGTCATTTTTTTTTCTTTTTTAATGTCTTTTCACACCTTCAATTTTCTGTTTTTATGGTTTTTGAAAATGTCATTTTTCCTTTTAGCACGTTTTTTGAAACCCTCAATATTGTGTTTTAAAAGTTCAATGTTCAATTTTTTTGTTTTTTAGTTTTTTTGACCGGTCCATATTTTGTTTTTTAGTTTTTTTATGCCGTCAGTTTTTAATTTTGTACGTTTTTTCGAAGTAAATTTTTGATATCACTATTTTCAAAACGTCAATTTTTTATTTTAACGTTTTTTCGAACCATCAATTTTAAATTTATTTTTCGTTCTTTGAAACGTCAGTCTTTTCTTCTTTTGCGTCATTCAAACCGTCAATATTTTGTATTTACAGTTTTTGAAAACGTCAATTTTTCTTTTTTTGTGGCTTTTAAAAACTCAGTTTTTTCCTTTTATGTCTTCGGAACCGTTAATAGTTTCTTTTTACGGTTTTTGAAAACATCTTTTGCTTTACTTACGCTTTGCGCTTCTCTATTTAAAAAAGTTAGCCTCGCTTAAAATCATGTGTTTTATTTTTTGCACTTTTTAAAAGAGGAGAAGGGACAAATAATGGATAAAATACGGTACTTATACGTTAGGAATAGAAATGTTTGTAGGAAGGAGCCCACGTTTATTGCTCGACTCGAATCAGTTTTGCTCTTGGGCCTTGGAATCGGAATTTGGACTGATAATTTGCTCAGCATTGGTTTTCTGCCCTTCGGTTTCAGTCTAATTTTGACAAACAGGCCAGTTGATGGACGGTTAATTGAGTAGTTTGGAAGAATGAAGATAAGATGAAGCAACTTGACATTGACGGCAGTGAAAGGACTTGAGGTAAGGCTGTCTAAAATCAAAATCTGGCTACTACTTTACTTGCTCAAATGAACTCAATGGATATGTGTACATGTATCAGCTGTCTGTGATTTATGTATCCACGTTTAGTCATAGAAGATGTTTAGAAGTTGCTACGCTTATTGCACTGCTGTGGTTTCACAGTGACCTGTTTTTGTTTTTCCTCACAAGAGGAGTTTCTGGGAAGAGTGAAATTAGGTCAGTGAGGACAAATGTGTCACCCCAGAACATATCAACGCATGCAGCTGCGACTTTAACTCAAATCATTCCGCAAATCTAATTACGCCTTTAACGACTTTAAATAGTTTTCAAAAAATTTAACTTTGGAAATGTTTCGCAAATACTGATAGGGGGTACAAGCAAGTTTTTGAAAGGCAGACTTTTTCAAATGTACACTTTTTGAAAACGTGGATTTTTTCAGAACACCTTTTTAAAAGGCAGAATTTTCCAAATTTACACTTTTTGAACAGGAAGAATTTTGAAAACAATTTTTGAAAGGCAGAATTTTTCAAATTTAGACTTGTTTACAAGGTAGAATTTTTCTAAGCACTTTTTGAACAGGTAGAATTTTTCAAACCAATTTTTGAAAATGCAGCATTTTTCAAATTTAGAATTTTTGACAAGGTAGAATTTTTCAAATTTACACTGTTTGAACAGGAAGAATTTTTCAAAACAGTTTTTGAATTGAAAAGGCAGAATGTTACAAATTTATACTTTTTGAAAAGGCCGAATTTTTCAAAGCACTTTTTGAAGAGGCAGAATTTTTCAAATTTACAATTTTTGAAAAGGTGGAAGTTTTAGCTTTGTGCTATTGTATTGATTGTGTATTCTCACACTCAACAACAATATTTGCTTTACTCATACACAGTGTCAAAAATGAAAAAGATGAGTAAATACATAAATGTGAAGCTCGATATCTTTACTGCAACGGATTTTCTTGTTAATTGAAATCTATGTCTCATTTTTTCGATATAATTTTTATATGAAACGAATGGGCTGGAATCAAGGATAAGTGGTTTTCACTAATGTGTTTAGTTCGACAGTTTCCCGAATTCCTGGTGGTAGATTATTGATGTGTTTCAGGTATACTGTCAATTACTTTTTTACCTTTGAGTGCCAGGTGTTTTCTACCTTCGTTCCGTACTCAACTAAAAAAAGATTTTTACCAGTGACCTCGATTTCCCGCTGTGATATTTAGTCTTGGATGCTTCCTACATTCATCTACCTTGTACCTACAAGTAAAAAATTTGGGGATTGGACACAAATCGTGAACACAGAAAAGGAAGGAGAAAATAACTCGGTTCAGAATTCCACTGTACTTTAACTTCTGTTTTTTTTTGTTTTCCTACTAATCGTGCGGATGACGAGACTTCTATCTGGAGAATAAGGAAACTGGTCTTTTTATTTGTTTGAGCAGATCCATAAGCCATTTTTTGGTAGGTAATAATTACTCTGTGCATTTCATGTCATGCATACTTACATGTTACAGTTCCAGAATTGTTCGGAAAAATAAAGTTTCATACTACCCAAGAAGTGATCTCGAAATATCAGAAAAATATTTGAAAGATGCTGTTCAAGGACGTACCTGCAACTTTTCATGGCGTGCTGTGGAATGTTTTTTATAATTAAAACTTTTCCAGTGTCTAATTTTTCAAGTAAACCATTGTTCAAAATGTCTCCTTTTTCCAATTAACACTTTTTCTGAAAATGTCTAATTTTACCAACTAAAAATTCTTGAAAGAGCGTAATTTTTGGAAAGGTTCAAATGTTCTAATTCCCGTTTTTTGAAAAGGTCTAATTTTTCCAATTAACGCTTTTTTAAAAGGTCCAAATTTTTCAATTAACGCTTTTTGAAAAGGCCCAAATTTTTCAATTAACGCTTTTTGAAAAGGTCCAAATTTTTCAATTAACGCTTTTTGAAAAGGTCCAAATTTTTTAATTAACGCTTTTTGAAAAGGTCCAAATTTTTCAATTAGCGCTTTTTGAAATAGTCCAAATTTTTCAATTAACGCTTTTTGAAAAGGTCCAAATTTTTCAATTAACGCTTTTTGAAATGGTCCAAATTTTTCAATTAACGCTTTTTAGGAAATTTTAAATTTTTACACATTTTCAAAAGGTTCAATTTTTTCAATTTACACTTTTTCAAAAGGAATCTTTTTCTAACTCACAAATTTTGATAGTACGTAATTGTTTTAATTTACACGCTTTGAAAAGGTCCAATTTTTCCAATTAGCACTTTTTAAAATGGTTTAACTTTTTCGTCTAACGCATTTGACACTTTTTAAAAAGGAACCATGTTTCTAACTAGTTATCTTTGAAAAATGAACCTATTTTTTCAAAAAGGTCTAACTTTTTTAATTAACATCTTTCGAAAAATCTAATTCCTTCAAAAATTGTGGGTGGTGCTTCCGGACTCAAGCACCTACCTCAGGCACTCCTGCCTGATGACATTGACTGTGATTGATTTTTTTGAGTAACCAAGTTATCTAAATATTTCCTAGGCTAATAATAATTACGCAATCAGGCAAGAATACTACGAAATTGTTGTGAAATGCCTAAACATTAAAGGAATAAAATTGAAGCCAGTGAAATGTTTAGGCAATTGATTTGGTATTTGACGGGAGCCTTAATGTTAGGAAAGCATAGTCGCTATTGATACCAAAAATGAAAAACAAATATCAATGACGTCGCAAAGTTTGTATCTGAAGACTCTCTCTCTCTCTTTTTGATGATTTTGACGCGCTTGAGAGGAAGGAATTTGTGGAATTTCTAAATTGGGATTATTTTTGTTAGGAGTTGTAGTCAATTCCGCGTCCGCATTCTACCTCAATTGTCCTGCCATGTATCAATCACGAAGGTATCAATAGGTGAGCGTGTTTCATATCCAAGTGTGTCAAGTTATTCTCCTCATTTCTAATTCTGCTCTCATAAGTACCTAAGGTTAATTTCTGGGGACCGTAAAACTTATAATAAGAGCCGGTCTTTAAGGATAACCTGTCTCGTTGTTTATCCGAGGCAAATCCTATGCTTAAGCATTATGATTTCGGCAGAGAAAAGTCAATATTTACAACGAACGATAGCCGGGGTTCTTATTGGAATGTTTACGGTAAGCACACTTCTAGTTATTCGAATCGCTTCACAAAGTCTTTTGCAACTAATTCGGGATACGAGTAGGAATCTGCTGATTCATCAATCACTCAAATGCTGATTCATGAGGGTAGGTCAGCCATCCACGATTTGACAAGGAAGCGGATTTAGGAGATTTATATTACAAGCTGCATAGCCAAAGGTGCAATACACATAATTCACTAATTTTATTTTTTACACTTTATCAAGCATTCCCGCCTTTTAATCTTTTTACCTTTTCAAAAATTTAAAATTGTCATTTCTATATCTTTTCTAAAAGTACGATTTTAACTTTTTACTCCATTTCATATAGTCAGAATTTTTATTTTCTACAATTTTCCTGTAGAAAAACTTTAAACTTTTTTTCACTTTTTCAAAAAGTCTAAATTTTATTTTTTACGCTTTTTCAAAAAGCCCAAATTTTATTTTTTACGTTTTTTTAAAAAGTCTAAATTTTATTTTTTTGCACTTTTTCAAAAAGTCTAAATTTCATTTTTTACACTTTTTCAAAAAGTCTATATTTGTGTTTTTTAAACTTTTTCCAAAAGTGTGAATTTTTATTTCTTCGAGCTTTTTCAAAAGTCTAAATTTCATTTTTTACACTTTTTCAAAAAGTCTAAATTTTATTTTTTACGCTTTTTCAAAAAGCCTAAATTTTATTTTTTACGCTTTTTTTAAAGTCTAAATTTTATTTTTTACACTTTTTCAAAAAGTCTATATTTGTATTTTTTGAACTTTTTCCAAAAGCCTGAATTTTTATTTCTTCGAGCTTTTTCAAAAGTCTAAATTTTATTTTTTGCTATTTGTCGAAAAGTCTTAACATTTTTCACGCTTTCTCAATGACTCTGATCTTCGTTTTGTACACTTTTTTAAATAGTCGAAATTATCTTTTTTGTCCCTTTTTAGTAAATTCTTGCTTTGATTTTGAACTATTTTTAGGTTGAATTATGGTGAAATTCGTGACCTGATTAACTTTCTAGCGTATTGAAAATGAACCCAAATGTCTTCTTATTTTGAGCTTAATTACGATCAAGTGAACATATTTTCTTGAATTTTGACCGAATTCCGGAGTAGCCTTTCAAAATGCTCCCTTGTAAATATGTTAAATTTACACCTTAAAAAACAGGCGGGAAATTGAGAAGAGAAATAAGGAAAGACACCATATGTGAAAATTGCAGAGGAGTTGGACTTGTGATTGGATGTAACAAGTAGAAAGGAGTTTGTGTGTGTCTTGGTCTTGGTCTTGGCCTGAGGATATGGACGCCGAAAAGGAAAGCAAAATGCCAACTTGTACGACAACTTGTATGAAAGGGTCGACACGTGTATGCACATGCATAATATTATTAGGTAGGTGAAGTAAGGAAAGTTGCTATATCCGTGTTCCCGTGAGGATTCAAACATGCACTTATCCGCAATGCCAAGCCAATGTGAAAGTATGCTTATAGAACTTACAACTGGCAATAAACAAGTTTATTTTCCAATTCATTACTTTCTCCCTGACAGTTTCCACGAGCAAGCTTTCCCGTCTCCCTCCTTCTCTCCACTTTCATCCTCCTCCCTCATCTCCATTTATGTAATTTGCCACGACAATGTCCTAGTCATAGTCTGGCAAAAATTGGGAAACATTCTTTCAAAGAAAATCAGTTTGCATCAAGGGCGTACCTGGGGTGAGTGCTCGGCTGTTGAAGCATCCCCCGAAAAGGAAAAAAATACTTTCGAAAACGTGTTAGTTCTAAAAACTAGACCCTATCAAAAATTGTCAAAAAGTTTCAAACATTACATTTGTATTAAGTTTGTGTTGAAAGTTGAATTTTTATGTTTTGAAAGATTCGACCTTTTCAAAAAGTTAAAATTGGTACAATTCGACCTTTTCAAAAATTGCAAAATTGAAAAAAATCGACCTTTTCAAAAAGTGCAAAATTGGAAAAAATCAACCTTTGCAAAAACTTCAAAATTTAAAAACTTTGACCTTTTAAATAAGTCCAAAATTGGAAGAATTTTACCTTTTCAAAAACTTCAAAATTTTAAAAATTCGACCTTTTCAAAAAGTAAAAATTGGTAAAATTCGACCTTTTCAAAAAGTGCGAAATTAAAAAAATGCGACCTTTTCAAAAAGTGCAAAATTGAAAAAATTCGACCTTTTCAAAAGTTGTAATTGGAAAAAAGGATAATGCTATTCAATAAGCATAAATTTGAAAAAATACACCTTTCAAAAAATGAAAAATTCTCACATGGCACAGCACCCCCCGAAATCCGGTCGCAGGTACGCCCCTGTATTGGATATGGAAAGTGTTTATACTACGGAGCAATAATGTTGATGTTGTAATGTTGTAAAGAAGATGGCCATTCTTGTTGATACTGTTGCTGGTTGTTTTGCACATTTCCGAGAGATTCCGTTGTTATGGTTGGGGAAGGTAGTGCAGTGTGGTCTGATCAATATTCAAGGCACTTGGAGGGTATAATAAACGCTTGAATTATTTTTCACTGGGACATTTTGATGCGAGTGTAACCGAGAAAAACGCAACCTGGTCGGTCCGCATTACCTTTCAATGCATAGTCATATTCCACAATGTTCTTCTGAGTTTTTATAGGGAACCATTTAGCAGCCCAATATTCCACAGCTCAATTTTTATTCCTTTCATTCGCAGGCCTTCATCTCAGTCTATTGTACTGCCGTTGGAAACCATGGCCATAGGAACGAGAAAAAAATTCTATCTGCCAGCCTTTACAAATTACAACTACAACCTTCCGAATTCAATTATCCAGATGCACAACGAAATGTTATAGGAAATAGATTTAAAACAAAGTTTGAAATAACATCAGCGCTAAATCCAGTAAATTTCAAACGGCGTCGGAAGATAACAACAGTAAAAATTACCACGGTTATCTGACAAATCCTCCATTGGAAGCGAATAAAGTACCCCTAGTAATTTTTATTCATGTAAACTTTCGCAGGCATTACAACGGACCGGGTTCACCCTTTATTTTGTTGTTACGAAAGAAGTTTTTTCCTTTTAAAATGAGATAATGACCATTCGAAAATTTTTGAAAATAGCCTCACGATTAAATACCTATAATTACAGTACAAAACATTTTTAACTTAGGATTGCACTGTGAGACGTTAAGTGTTTGAAAATCTGTGAATAGTTTGCTACTCATTTCAAAAATTACAAAGACAAATTCTTTGTAATTAATTAAACTTTGAAAAAAGTGTTAATTGGAAAAATTCTGTACCTTTTCCAAAAATGTAAATGTGAAAAATCCGCCTTGTCAAAAATTTTTTTAACGAAGACCATTTCAAAAAGGATATATGTATTGAAAACATTTGATGTCTTCAAAAATTTTAAATTGAAACAATTAAACTCTTT
>JAAXYX010003963.1:0-13187 GCA_036851915.1 Ptenothrix huangshanensis | reverse complement strand
CAGGTATTAAATATAATTAGGTTAGAAGAGAAGGACTTGCGTGTGGCGGTGACAACTGTCATAAGTAGTATTGGCCTAGCTTGACCTGGGGGAAAGGAGGAGCAGGGTCAAACTCTTATAATAGTTACCGTAAAACCTCTAATTATAGCCTGCCTCTGAAGATAGCCTGCCTCTAAAGGTAGGCAGGGAAATCATGCAATTGATTATAAAGATAGCCGGCCTCTAAAGATATCGGGTGTCGAATATTTTGACAATATGATCGATGATCAGCACCTGCGCACAATACCATGTTACTTAAAACATAATACATCCCGGTATTAGAGTTTAGAAGCATCACGAGAATAAAGAATGTGAGTCCAGCGGCAGTACGTGAAATGAATCCTGTATCTGCAGCTTGTCCGTATAATTGTCTTTTTTTAGTATACGAAGTTGTATTGTTGCTTAAGGGTGTACTGTAACTTATTACTAGGAGTATAAAATAAAATCGTCATTTGCTATTACTTATTATAATTATCAAATGTATGTTTAATGATGAGTAAGAAATTATAACATAATAGTCCATTTTACATTGAAAGTATGGGAATAAAACATCCTTTAATGGGGGAACACGGGCCGGGGAGGAGAAGAGAGATGGAAGTAGGTCAGGGCTATTAGGCAAAGCAAGGTGACGGAGCTGGGCAGAGGTGCAACTCTCAGGTGCAGAGCAAGGCAGCGAGGTTGCGATGCAAATGAGGGACGCCAAGCCAAGTAACTGCCAGTTTTCAAACTTGCTCGACAGTCACACATTCTTGAATTTACGATTCAGACGTATCTTTGCGACTCTCCCCAAGTCCCATTAGACAGTAAAGTTACCAGACAAAGGAGTCTGCTTCAGTTAGATTTAATTATTTCCTATCAATCTATTTCTAATTATTAGTGTAATTAGTCAGCTACGCTAGTGCCTATTTCAGTATTTCTAATCCAGTTAAGTGATAATCATTCCATTTCGTATCAGTGTATGGATTTTGTTTTGGAAAAATTGTATAGTTGTGGTGTTGGGATTAAATAAACTCTACTCCAGTCAGAATTGATTCAGTTGTGAGCATGAGAGTGAATCTGCATAGCATTATCTTTATTACGGCGAGATCATTATCTTGTTTACATTTCACATTGTGCATTTCGACGCCGGGGAATTTTTGGACTAGCAAAAGGTTTCTCGCCGAGGAATAACCGTTCTGCCTGGACCTTCGGTATCGACAACGGTCCTGAGAGGTCGACTAGTAGGAGAGGCACACCCGAGGAAGCCGGGGCGGTATTTCCATCACACTGGCGAACGTCCGGAGTCCCCTTTTAACGAGCCAAAACCGAATGAAAATGGAAGGGGAGAACGCCGCGATCTTGTAAGTTTCGAAATCCGTATTTCTTTCTAGTTTTTGTCTTGTGCCGTTGCTTTTGCTTGCGTGGAGAGTACATACAGTAGTACAGTGGAGAGAGAAATAGAGAGGAGTTTGCGAGACGCATTCTCACGCTAAATAAAATTGGAAGCGAAGTGGAGCTCACCTTGAGAGGTGGTATTGTTGCCGGGTCAAAGATAGGGAATACACCGGGACCCAGCAGGAACGCAGTGGTCAAATCGGTGAGTATAAAAATAGTGGTATTTTCTCCACCGTCTTTGTAGCTTTATGGCTAATGCGGCGCTTGCAAATCCGTTTAGAATAAGATTCGTTATTACAGTGCATTATCCTGTAGCCATAATTACAACGGTAGCATTAACCACACCGTCAGTAGTACCATTAATAGAGTGAGTGCCGGAAAACATCAATTTCACAGCAGGCTAGTTTAAGGTTGATGAATCGCATCTGTACAGCGCCAAGGGATACAGTTACAACATACATAGTTTGCATAGCGGAACATCGATTGCGACAGTGCGAGTTACATCGATGCAACCAAAAGATAGGTAGGTTTCACGAAGGGAAATGGCGCATTTAGCTGTAAGTATTGAGATTCCGAGTGAATTGTTGGTAGAGGAGAAGAGGAGGAGATTATTAGATGGAGGGGCGCTTAAAGTGTCATGTGTGAGGCACTGGATGGAGAAGAGATGGCAAATTTATGTAGAAGATTTAGCAATGGGAATACCCCCGTCGTACTACATCAGGAAGAGTGATGTGTCACAACGCTACAGAGAGTTAAGAAAAGCAAGAATAGAGCAAGGGAGCGCGGCCTCGTTTTTGTTTCATGAGGACGACTCGATCAAGAGTAATAGCCGAACCGCATCGGGAAGTGAACCAGAAACCGAAACGGACGAGGATATTGAGAATCAAGTAAGGAGCAACATGATGCAATTTGAAAAACCGAGAGGAGCAACGGAATCGGGTCTTGCGCTTCCAGAACCAGAGAACCCACCCGGGAGGTACCGAACGAGTACGCCCTTTGACACCGAAGCAGTACCGAACTACTCTTTGAACGCGTGTGAAGTGGAGAGGTCATCCTGGGCCTCCAGAAGTCCGTCGTCATCATTGGGGTCACTGGGATCATCAGGTCTAGCTGGTTACAGCGAACCAGGAGGACGGTAAAACGGGTCTCAATAAGAGACATTGGAGACCGTAGCGGTAAATCTTCGAAGTCAGAAGGGAAGAAAAAGCAATCAGGTTCAAGGGCAGGTGGAAGAACTGAGGCGTAAGAGAGAAGAATTGGCAAGACTTGTCGGAGACATAGACCTGAACCCTTGAGAAGGACTGCAGAAGGGGCCTGTTTGTGGTAAAGGCAGAGCAGACTCCCAGGGGATACGCCATGACCTGAGGCAAGCATCCTCAGAAAACCAAAAAGTGAAACCAATCTTTCCCTCCATGGAAGTGTCACAGGAATTGTCCGACCCCAAAAACCCGGAGTTGGATGACATTCTGAGATACATTGGCGAGAAAGGGGAGAAGCCGGTCCTTAGCCAATTGGAGAATAAGCACGGGGTTTTGCAAACCTTCGTTATGCTGGCGAAGACGAGTGATTGGTATAGAGAGGCTGCGGTGGCGCAGCGAACCCGAATTTTCTGCCACCGGCGAACATGATCCCGTATATTCCGTTTCCAAAAACATATGAGAGCTCAAGCCATGTAGTAATGAAGCTAATAGATACCGCCAAGAGCCATGGGAAGAAAATCCCTAATGCAATACGGGCAGCAGGGCCGTCATGGAAGTCGCAAACGAGCGGAGAAGTGGAAACGGAAGAAATCGAAGTTTCACTGCAGCGATCAAGGCAGGCGGAAGCTCCAAACGCGAGAAAACTGCCGGATTGGGAAAGCAGGCAAGGGAAGCGGGTAAGCAAAGTCGGGGAAACCGGGCAGAGGGAACAGTCAGAGCTTGCAAAACAAGGAGATGCGTAATATTACAGTATAGAAATCCCGGGGCATGGAGGGCAGCGAGAAGAACATTCGGAGCAACCATCCGTAGGCTTCACAGCTTCACTAAAAGTGATAGCACCGCCAGCAATGAAAGCAGGGTGGTCGCCGGAGTTTTTTAAAAAGACATCAGAAAATCATATGAGTCGGCGGGGAGTGCATCCAGATCGATGGAGTCTCTGTTACCAACAGATAGACCATGGTTTCAAATGATCATGTCTCGTAACCCAGAGCTGTCCTGGGAAGAGTTCAAGGCAAAACTCTTTCAGAAATTCAGAGAGGCAGCAAAAAAGTTGAAGGATGGAGACTTCTACGAGATCTTCATCGGTAAGGGGGAAGACATTTATGTTTAAATTTGTATACTCGTTCAGGAACAAGTTTAAGATGATCGAAGAGCCCTGGGATGAAATGAAAATCGTAAAGCATCTAAGATACCAAATTGCTCCGTCGCTAAAGTCAGCATTTTTCTCAGGGCCATTGCCATGTAAAAATGTTGAAGATTTCATCAGCATGGTCAAAAATTATCAGAAGCTGAGAGAAGGGGAAAGGTTGAGGAGCAGATCTAAAAAAAAGTGTCCAGCGAGGCGGGGTAGACCATGGGACGACCGGAGGAGCACGGCAATGTTTCCAACGGCGAGGGGATAAAAGACTAGAGCAAGAGTAAGTGGTATGGCGGGGGAAATCCTCCTAAACCGAGTTGGTATAAAAAGAACCCACCGTCAAAAAGCACATCAAGAGAAAAAGAAGAAGCAACGTGTGAAAAATGTAGGCAGAAGGGACACTCGGAAAAATAGTGCAAAACTCAGTCAGCAGCAGTGGCTATAGGGGAACCAGCGTCACCAGATCGAGGTCAAGAGCTAGGGTTAGAGATACTAGAGGTAGTTTCAGGGGAGGAAAGTCTCATTGACTTCCAAAAATTCCAACCAACGCAATCGAAGCTTCACAGGAACCAGCACTAGAGACAATACAAGTACTTGAGAAATTAGCATAAAATAAGAAGAGTAATAATAAGAAAATAAAAAAAAAGAAATATACTTATTTATAAATAATATTCGTCCCCTTTCTCATTTTCGAAATATCCCAGAGACGAAAATTAGTTACTATCACCCGCCAGCCTAAAAGTAAGGCAAGGCAACTTAGGCCCAGTATTTGACTTCCTAGTATTGAACTATTTCCCTTAATTAGAAATTGAAATTGATTGAAAGGGATGGTAAACCAGATAGGACACGTAGTATAAGAACAGGCATTCTGTCTTTTCATTGTTTTCTGCATTAATTATACGGCGAGGCATCGCTACTCTAAGTAAAGGAAGTTTGGTTCCCAGCTTGAGAATAGTACGCTTAAAAAGTAAAAGCCTCCTCTAGTGTGGTTTTTACGTAAGCAAATGTCCTTGTAATTCCCATCGCATTAGGTAAATATGTTGTAAACAAAATTAGAAAATGAGTTCTGTAGTGTCTCTAGTGGTGGACTAGAGTAAGAAATACAAAATTAAAATAGAAACGTCATTCCAGAATATGTAAATGTGAGAAACAATATTAACAAAAAGAGTGCACTGTACGAGCAGTGACGCCAATGAGGCAAATATCCTCATAAGCCTTATAATAGAATATTTAACGGGTACATGGTGCATTAGCATACAGCACTTTGGAAAAGGAGTCCAAATGTAAATCGAGCTAACAATCATCAGCCGAGCGTAAAAATGAAAGGAGCACACTTTCCTATAAATACTTGTCGGTTTGACCATTGCGTGTGTGGTGGGGCTGAGTAAAACAAAAAGGATCAAAATAACAGCATACCTAATCTACAAGCCCTTCCACATTGCTCACAATAAGTAGGTCAACAATAGATAACTCTTTTGTCATGAGAATAAGGAAATAATATAACATGGATATGGAGATTATCATAAGTACACAGGAAAAGTAAAGTCTGAAAGTCTGAAAGTCTGAAAGGGCTAGTAATACTAGCCCTTTCAGACCTGAGAGTCGTTAAAAAAATCGACTTTTGAAAATCCGCGACAAGTGAGCATATTTATTTTTTCCGCTCAAATTTCTGCTTTAAATCGTACTGACGAGTGCTAATAATCACGAAACTAAGCTGAGTCTACGGATTAAGCAAATTTTGCTTTTGAGTCGTAACCTTTACAGAATTAGAAAAGCTGGAAATTAATTTTTCAATTTCCTTAACTCATGTAATTGCTCAAAAATCTTAAAAGAACTAAATACAATGAGTGAAGTTAAGTTTTTATTTTATCAATTTTGCACCATTAGCGAGTGGTATTTTGACTAACATCATCCCAATTTTGACTTAAAAATTCAAAATTTCATTTTTATTCATATTTGTTACTAATGGCAGCGTAATTTGTCCAAGTTGGGCAACTCTGTTATACAAATTATGAATTTTAAAAATGTTTTTTGATCTCTTTATTTCTCAAAACTATTGAGAATTTTTCCTGATTTGTGACAATGAGAAGAAGTCGATTGGAAAAGTCGGATGGGAAATGGGATTCACTCCCAATCTCATTTGACTTTTAAAAATTCTCGACAAGTGAGCATATTTATTTTCTCCGCTCAAATTTCTGCTATAATCGTACTGACGAGTGCTAATAAGCACGAAACTAAGCTGCCTACACAAATTTGGCTTTTTCTGTAAAATGGTTACGAGTCGTAACCTTTACAGAATTAAAAAGGTGGAAATTAATTTTTTAATTTCCTTAACTCATGTAATCGCTCAAAAATCTTAAAATACGTTAACCCCAGCCTAGGAAATTGCCGGCTATGAGAACTGACGACGCCCGAGGACAAAAATAAACTTGGTTGGAGAACCGGTAAAAATCCAATCTGAAAAGGAATGACTCCTTATTAGTTCGCCTCAGCCAAAGGACAATAGAGATGCTATGGCATGTCAATACGGGACGGAAAGACCGTCCTATACCTGATTAGAAACATCACTAGGAATAAGCACAGTAGTTGACATCCCGGGAATACCCCGGGAAATCTAGAGGAGTTCTTTTCTTTATTAAGTTTATGGTACAAAAAGATGAAATCAAGCTTGGGAAACGTTTTGACATAAAAAACTATCCTTTCTCTAGTTTTCCGTTCTGCCTTCTTTCAGCTTCATGCGATCTTTTTAGGTTAAGTACCCCTTAGGTTAAGAAAATTATAAACATTCAGAAAATGGATCAGAATACCTCCAGAGCTAGGTCATAGGTTACAGGGGCAGCTAGGTGAGCCAGGAAAACCAACAGTCCGGTAAAACCGGGAGAAGTAAGGCCGATGCAGCTGAAAGTAATCGTAAACTGTAGATACGAGCAGAGACCGGAGAACTCCTAAGAGGGAGAGACTGCAAAGGGTACAGCGCGTTCAGCTGTCGCTTGATCGTTAGCCACGGCCATTGCATTAGACATCGAACTGTTAGGAGTGAAGGGTCAGACGAACCAGAGCAGTAGCGAAACAGGGAGCAGGAACTTGTTGGCGAGTGAGGGCAACTCCGGGAAAAAGCGGAGAGAAACGGAATGTAGAGTTCAGGGCAGCTAGCCGACGGAGTAGCCTAAGACGGGGTGGATGATCATAAAATACGAGTAAATGAATTCTCGATCTGTTAGGTGTCAGAAAGAGAGGGAGAAGCAGTTCAGGCGGTCCTGGCGGTGCGACAGGGAAGCTTTATGTGTGCTGCTCAATGAGTGTGAAACAATTGACAAAAAGTTCTAATTTCCTATTTTGTGTTTTTTTGCAGAGACCGACAGTTATTTACTACCCTGGACTCGGAATCAGCCAGGAAGCCGAATGGAGAGTTTGACTGGGCCGAGGCAAGAGCGTCATGGGAAAAGAAATTACAAAGGAACAGAATCTTTCTATTCCCCGACTACCATAAGGCGCATCAGGAGGGAGGAAGTTTACTTAAAATCAAGGAACGGGTCCAAGCGGTCCTGAATCCAAACAGCAGAGGGGGAAGACGATGGCGCGATTTGCAAGAGAATGCGGGTCACACCGGCTGTACAACACTACCATCGGACCCCAGTAAGAGCAAATTCATTAATCTCATTGAATAGAAGAGAAGAACCGGTCGAGCTCGAAGAAGGAACAAGCGATGGCAGAATGCAATGGAGACAACAAGAAAACCCGTCATGGTGCATCCTCCTAACGCTGCAGCAGAAGTATAACACAGTAGGGATGCATATACCAGCGACATTAATTAGGACGAACTCGAAGTTGTTCTACATAACTTCACTTCTACATAACGTTAATCACCTTCTTCATAGAAACATACGAGGGTGGTTGCTTGAGATCGGTCTTGGACCTTAAGGAGGTCTGTAAGCAGCTAACAAACAAGGAGCCAGGAACAAGGCCCAGACCTGTACGATATGATGTGGGGGCGCTCGAGCTCCCATCAGAAAACTGGGAGATATTAATGCAAAACCGCACAGACGGGGTAATCTCACCGGCGCAAAGAAATTGGCTTGAGAAGATCAGGGTGGGAATGATCCACTTATTTCGAATGATTATCAGACTGGGCTTCAGATTCTGAAGATTGAAGATTGAAGATTCTTCAGAATATTTCAGATTCTGAAGATTGAAGGCAACAAAGGGGGATTGATCCGGTCCATGGATACGGCAAAGTTTGAAGGCTGTTTTCAGACGCCAGACAACATAGCGGTGTGATCCCCAGATGTTGATCACCTCCAACAAGGAGGTGATCAACATCTGGGAGTATGTGTGAAGGCTTTTAGTGTGGGATACAGAGGGGGACATAGACAGCCAGTTGACAATTGACATTGGAGAGGGAGTAGTGAAACCATTCCTAGACTTGGAGCTATTACGGGAGAGCCTATTACCCGGTCATTCCGACATTTAGGTAGATACATAAACAAAGGTTATACCCGGAGGAAGAGCCAGAAGAAAGAGACCCGGATGAGATGCCAGGGGACCAGGATAAGGTGCATCGAAACCATTCCCGAATATGTACCCAAAAAGTGGAGGAGGAATCCCTAGACAAGGAACCATCGAGAAAGAAGCGGGGGGTAACAGAAACCCCGAAGGGACAGAGGAAGTTAAAGGAATTGGAGGATGATTCCGTGGGGAGTCTTCCAAAACCGAAAAGACTGAAAGCGGCTGGCACAGTGAAAAGGAGTTTACCAACAGGCTCGGGGAATGCGGATCAGCAGCAGCTAAGAAAGATTATACCGTGGTGGAGTCCAATGACAGCGACCAAGACGTAACATTACATAACAAGCCTCCCCGCCCCCGACAGTGAGCGCAACTGGGAAAGGAAGAGGTAGGGTGGCGAATGGCAAGGTGAAAGAAGTCAAGCCTAGAGTAGTGCTGCAGGTAGCAACGAAACCAGTAGCCACAACATAAAAACAGGAAGTTCGGGAAAAGTCAGGAAGGCAGGCGGTAGCCAAACAGGGTATCTAGGAGCTTGAAGAGCCCGGACATAGTCCCTATGGGGAATAAGGATCCGGGGATTGTGGTAGCAGTAAACTTACCGCGATTGGATATCCCACGTAACGCGAAGGAAAGGATCACGCTGGTGCCGGAGAAGAGTAGAACGGAAGCCAGGAAAAGTGACTTAGGCGAAAGGGATATCCAGCCGACAGCCGGCAGAGCGGCACAGCTACAGCAGGGTAGTGGGAGAGAGGATTCCATGGGAATCCTCGTCCCACGGTCCCAGATACAATTAGAAGAGATCCGAGAATCGGTACAAGGCGCCATGACAGCAGTTAGAGTACGAGCGCTTCCGGGCTGGGGCGAGGAACTCGAGAAACATGACTACATGGTGAATTCCCTAATCATCCCCGCGGAGCAGAAGCTGTTTTTGAGAGAGGGAGCCTTACCGTATACCGTAGCGCTCACAGAAACCGCATCATTGATTACGAATTGCGGCATATTGGCCGCCGATCAAATTAGCCGCCGGCTCAAAAAACATAATGGCCGCCGGACATAATGGCCGCCGGACGTAATCGCCGCCGGACATATTGACCGCCGCACAAATTGGCCGCCGAACATATTCGCCGCCGAACAAATTAGCCGCGGAACATATTCGCGGCCAAGCATTTTGGCCGTCAACAAATTACCCATGACCATATCCCGTGTGTGTATAATCAGCGCAAAATAAGCAGCTCTGTTTGACGCGTGGCGGCTAATATGTTTCGCGGCCTTTATGTCCGGCGGCGAATTTGTTCGACGACCATTATGTCCGGGGGCCAATATGTTTTTTGAGGCGGCGGCCAATTTGTTCGGCTGCCAATATTCTGGATACCATTGATTACAACTACATTTTTTTCAGACATCTTACAATAGTTTTCAAATTCTTAGATGTTATTAGTTTGCGCTGTCGCTAGCTCTTGGAACTGTACTGTGAAGTTTTTCATTTGGGATCGTCAAGGGTTGCACGGCTAACTTTGACTGTTTGGATGCTTTACACGGGAAAACGAATCTTTTTAGTGTTTTATTGTTGTTTGGTTGTGTCTGCTCTATAAGTCGTGTAAACCCATTATTTCCCGTTAATTACTAATGTAAAAGTTTGTTAAGTGTTACTCCGGGCTTTGCGCTCCGTTGCCAGCTGCTGGAGGAGGTTCTGTTTTATTTTCACGGAAATATTGAAGTCGAAGGTTAAAAAAATGACCCAAGAAAATAGCGTCAAGGAATTCATTGACGTTGTTAATTTTAGTGAGACGTGTCAATTCAAGTATCATAAAAGTTGTGGTTTTGTTTATATTTTTTAAGAAAAAACGTAACGTTACATAATATATTTAAACAGGAAGAAACCAACATGGACATGTGGGCTAGCAGTCGAGTCTCCAGAAATCCTATGATAGTTTGCAAGGGAGTCTTACTGGATTTATCATTGGCTGAATATTTTGTAGTTCTGGAGCAGCGGTGCATCAAACGAGACACGTTTTTAGCTGCTCCGGACTTGGCATTTAAATCCTATTATGTTTTCTACGTTCAGTTTCCTCAAGCTTGCTTTGATGCTTGGCAATTTTTGGATAATACTGTTTATTCCCCATCAGTTCTCAAATTATCTGCCTTTGTTTCTTTGTAGTACGATAAGTTTCTTATAAAAGTATTTCGGTTCCATGCCAGAAGAGCGCGATCAGAAGAGCGCGGGTCAGAAGAGCGTGGTCAAAAGAGCGTGCAGTCAGAAGATGGCGGATCAACAGACCGTGGTCAGCAGAGCGTGGTCAAAAGAGCGTGCGGTCAGAAGAGCGCGGAACCACTAGAGCGCCCAGTCAAAAGATCGCGGAGCCACTAGAGCGCCCAGTTATAAGAGCGCGAAGCCACCAGAGTGTACCATCGAAAGAGCGCGAAATTTATTGCCTTTATCACTGCAAATATACAAGACTTGAATATTTGTGTAATAATTAATTCAAGCTAAAAATATGTTTAAAATACTATTCATTGTTAGAGCGTGAATAATTTTTTAAAAAATTATATGATTGCACTATGTTATTTAAATAAGGCTGTGATAGAATTTGACAAAAAATTGTTCCCACTTTTAAAACATGAACATTACCTACTACTAATGTTACAACTACTTACTAACGGTTCACCACCCTAAAAGCTAATAAATCCAAAACGCACAAACCATGCGCAGGTTTAGTACTTTTGGGAACGCGGTTTCGGCTACACCTCAAGCTAAAAACGGGAAGTTAAAACGAATCTTTTTATCTAAAGAGCATCTTACAGTTCTGCATTTTTTTACTGGCTTGGAGTACACTTGTGCATTCCAAATTATACTAATTATTGCTATCTGTATTCGATGCAAATTCACATCCCTTTTTCTGTCTGGTTTCTTCAGTTTTTACATTGTTCATATTAAAAATTAGTAATAGGTAGCTACTGTCCATGCTTCCAAAGTGCGAACAATTTTTAACCAGCGACAGCGCAGCTATTAGGATCGTATTTTGGTATTTTTCTCTTTTGTCCGCCGCCCAACACTTTGGTTTTTTAATTGTAGAGTTAACATTTATTATCGGATTCTAATGAAGCTTTGCACACTTGCAGAACTAATGTCGGCACACATTTTAAAGTTTAGTTGAGACAGATCGGTTGCCGAGTTCGGCCGCGGGAAAGCAGTAAAGTTTTAAACGTTTCAGGCTCTAGCGGGAGTATTTATTGATGCATCTCAATGACATTTTGGATGCGAGTTACTGTAACGAGGGCTTGTATTCGGGGTATATTTAAACCAGATCGAGCGGCGTATTTGGCGGGTGCAAACCATTTTATGTCTGTAACCTCCTTCACGGTCGCAATTATTGATGCATCTCAACCAAACTTTCCACAAACATTGGGTATATTATTCTGTACACCCACTTTGAATTTCAGCCCAATCGGATGGCAGGATAAGCGGCGGGAAACGAAAATGTTTTACGGTTATAACTGCCGTGGTACATAATTAAGCGGTTATATTTGTTTTTTCCGATATTATTGTGGTAAACAAAATTGTTATCGAAGAACACCATAAAATGAATATGAAAATTTCTAATTTTCTGCACCAACATTCCATCTTTTACTGACTTTAAAAAATGAATACTTGTCCAGCTACTCCAGACACCTGCATTTCCCACTATCAACTATCATGTGAGTGTAAAGCCTACTTTCGATAGTTCGATTCATCGATTTCAAGACTTTAAATTAAAGCTTTCAAACTATCAACGACCATTCCTTCTTCATCACCAATCACCGCTTAAAGTTCTGACCTAGGTCAGAGACGACGAATATCACTACGGATGCTTGATGAGAGAGTATATGAATCAAATATACTGCAGAGTGAAGTAGGAAAAAAGCAACATGTTTCGAAATTTATTGATTCATCTTCAGGCTCTAAAAAGGGACAGATTATGTACATATAAATATAATAGTTTACATAAGAAATTAGTTTCAAGGTTATTAGTTTCAACATTATTAGTTTCAAGGTTATTAGTTTCAAGGTTATTAGTTTCAAGGTTATTTATATAATGAAATATATCTTTTACATCAACGTCAAAGGTAAGTATAATCATGTGCTAGTACGTACATATGTCAGCAAAATAGTCAAAATACAGCGAATAGTAAATAGTAAACGCTTGGTAAAATTAATAAGAATTAATTAAAGGAGAAAGGAATTAAAGCTTAAAGTTCTGACCTAGGTCAGAGACGACGAATATCACTACGGATGCTTGATGAGAGACTATATGAATCAAATATACGGCAGAGTGAAGTAGGAAAAAAGCAGTTTAAATCCAGTCAACCTTTGAGTCATAAAATATCAGTTATAGACAGTTTGGCCTACCGCGCATTTATTATTTGCGACTCCAAACACCTAGAATTGGAATTACAACATCTGACAACAGTCCTTAAGAAAAACGGCTATCCTAGAGATCTTACACAAAGACGCATAGAAAGAATGAAATTCAAAATCGCCTCAAATCAAACCCAAGAATCCCAACCAATCCCAATTCCTATTCAAGATGAACAATCAAGAAAGGATCAAAACAATACACAAATTACAGATTCTCAACTACATTAACTAATTGGTGATTTACGAACAAATATAGTAGAGGAGAATGAAAAAGTTCGAAGAATTTCCCTTCCTTACATTAACGGTATTGCAAAATCCGTACAAAATATTCTGGCCAAAAATATGCAGTGCAAAATTGTATTTCGCCCAATAAATAAAATTTTGCAACAATTTCAAGGCTACAAAGGAAAAACTAGTTTAAACGACTACGGCATTTACAAAATAAAATGTGATTCCTGTCCATCGATATACATAGGGGAAACACATCGAACAATGCAAATCAGACTGAAGGAGCACATGTACAATTTACAGCAAGGAA
>JAAXYX010003962.1:0-13188 GCA_036851915.1 Ptenothrix huangshanensis | reverse complement strand
CAACAGCGTCGCCTCGTCCAGTCTCTCAGGGTTTCGCCAGTGAAACGGCGAAGCGTCTTGTGTAGGCTTGGCCTCCGGTCCGGAGAGTTCCCCGCTCCCCGTGTACATGCTTCTCGTCCAGTAAATCTTTCTGCCCCAGTCGATCGTTTCGCTGTAGATGCGTGAGAGTTGCGAGTAGCAGCTTCCCGCCTCTCCCATATTGCGACAGGTGTACGGACTCCGTTTGCTGTACGGCATGACTTCCGTCGAACACCAACACTCGAACCACCCGCCCACTATTTCCCACCACATGCCACGCCTTTCGTCACTCTTACTTTCCCTCGGCGCATAAACAAATTTTAAAACTACCGGCAAAATGGAAGCGTACTCTGCGTTTATAAGTACGCTGTTGTATAAGCGCATGTCTACCGTCCTCACACACTGCTTCGTCGTTATGAGCACGAAAGTTTGAGGGAAGATTTTGAGAAGCTGCGACGGGATGTTCGTTGCCATGTATCGACGCTCCTCAAATTCCTCCATATTCGCGAATCTGTTGCACTTGGAAATAATCAAGATCGCCACGTAGCACCGCATTGAGTGTCTCCCTTTAAAGGTGGAGTAGTTTCGGACCGTCCATTTCGGAGAAGTCACCAGGGCCTCATTGGAAAGTGCGCATGGGACAGGAGGCTGAAGGATCCTGGGGTCGTCTCCGATGTGAATTCTGTGAATGAAGCAATTGTAGTTTTCTTCTGTCACTTCGTCGATATTTAAAAATGTCTCTGCATTGATTACGTGTAATGGTGTTGGGTTGGACGTGGTTGGAAAGAGCAGGAAAGTTAAAGTGACGCGCACTGTCAATGCAACTGACGGAGAGACAAGGAACGTCATACTTAGCCCTTCTTTCCCTGCTCCCCAAATATCCCTTTCATGGGTTTTCAAATCTAATAAGTTCAATTCTTGTAGAATCAGAATTGCGACTGCTCGCTTTCCAGTATTTCCAGTATTTCCATCCAAATTTTTTATTTCGCATATTTTTTGCAGCGTAAATAAAATCGAATTTCCACCTGCACCTACTTGCAGGTAATTATAAATAAATACATTAATTTGTCTTATATTTTGTTCAATTAGAGTAAAGACTGTGTTGGTTGGAATGACATGGGCCAGGACAGCATGACACTCAGCGTGAGTGGGAAATTCTGGAAAAGAAGTTCAAGTGACGTGAACAGCTATTTGAAGTACAAGGCTTAGGTTTATTCATGCACGCAGTTGTCCGTCTTGTTGACTTTATTCCAACAGCTTCACGGTTCTCCAGTTTACACTTACACTTGCTCCAACTCACAAATTCAAACTGGTAATTGGCTTTAAGTGCAATCATCTTCCGTCTGCTTTCAAGTTCTTCACCGAAAATCTCCACGCTTAAAACTACATGCATGTGACATTAATTTACCAAGTTATAGTAGTGACTATTTGTATAGTTGCGAGATATAATTTTGTGCAAAATAACTGCGTGCATGTAGCAACATCAAAGTAAAACTTTCATGGATTTAATTAAAATTAATTTTCTTTTATTAAAATAGTGTACGTGCTTGTAAACACCAGATATAAGTTGGCATGGAGCTTGCGCGCTTACTTTGTAATTATATTGTTTTAAAATGCAGCTCCGCTGAAAAAAGTAAAATCGCAACGCCCAAACATGCACACCAGGCATAAAATAGGCCATAGAAACTCAAATTGAAGGTAGAAATCATGAATCATTTTGATCGTTGTCCAAAGTAAATGGTAGCAGTTAGCCGTTCACGCCAAGGTACTCAATTATTTAAATTGTTAAAACAAAATTGTGAATGTAATTAAAAGTAGAAAATCAGATGACCCAAGCAAAATTTCAATAATTAGGACTACAACTGCAATCGCCAAGCCTAACAAAAATGCCGTATATATTAGTTCAGTATTTGAATCTAAAAACGCCCAGGGCTTAAAAGCAGGATCGTCCTTAGTTACATTTCCTCCAGGGACATTAGTAGCCGAATAATTAGAAGGAAATTTGATTTTTTCCCATTTCTCCCAAAGCCAATAAATACCCGATTGTAAAAGAACTTTCATACGATTCGGAACCCATTTGTGATACTTCATATTCATTCCGCTTGTGATGAAATAACCTTTGGAAGATTTTAAAACTGCATCTTTGTTATTATTGCGCTTAAAATTATGGGCAAATTTTAAACCTGGATTTTTTTTCATTTCAAGCTGAAATACTTTCCATAGTGCTTCAAAATAATCTGTCATTGATACAAATGCAATTTTATCTCCGTTCATCGTTGCGTCACTTCTATTGTTGTTGATTAGATTTCGTAGTTCTCGGTGACATACGAAACGAATGTTTTTCATCGTCGCCTTTATATGACGAAGAAACGTTCCATTAATTCCATACTTACCGGTACATGATGAAAGTTTATTCAAATCCTGAAACAATTTGCATTCCATTCCACTTCCGTGATGTCGTCGCAAGTGAGAACAGAATGAATCTATGTGTAAAGTGTCCGGTGTGTTTATTACTTGGATAGCCTTCTCTGTATCAAAATCACATTTATCTTCTGCTATGACTATATAAAATTTGAAATCCTTTAATTCCATCAAAGTATTCGAGTCCGTTATATACGGTGTCGTGATGGAAAAGTCAGATTTAAGAAATGCTTTGTAAGTATTTGTTACAATTATTCCAATTAGAAGCCAAAAGCCACAAATAATTCTCGAAACTGAAAATCCAGCTAAATATTTACATTTAATTCGCGTTTCAGGCTCAATCGTCGACTGCTCCAAAAGAGTGGTAGGCAGCCAAAGGATTACGCGGACGAAGAATTGGGCCAACAAACGGTTGGATCTTACCATACTTGAAGCAACAATTGATAAAATGCCTGCTATGACCACCATGGTTCCTGCAAGAGAAATCCATACCTCTGGCGCAAGCGGTGTGGTGTATACTTCAAAGGAGGTCTTTAATTGCCTCACATTTTCTGATGTAATAAAATTGTAAGTATTGGTATATCCTGTCGTAAAAAATGTGGACCCAGAATGCACAAGATCGTAGTATGAAATCTTAGGTACGTGAAAGTATCCTGGAAATGACAAGTTTAAATCGGCAATTAAGAAATTGTCGACGGAGTCCAATAGTCTAAAAGCATTCTCAGAGTTTCTCTCAAACGGTGAGATTTGATTTGGCGTTTGATTCGCGTTCAGGCTGTATTGCCACTTAACATGTTTCCCATTATTTATATATTTTTCATATTCGTCTAGTACATCCATTAAACATGTGTGTATAATGCTACTTATGCAGAACGAGTTAGGTTTAATTGTAGGATCCTTTTGGAAAGGGGAAACTTTTTTGCTGCTGTACCAGATGTATAACCAACTTTCGAGCCAGGTCTCGTACGCATTTGTTGGCTTGTTGTACAACTGAATGTATGTAAGAATAAATACTGGAGATAGACGATCATTTTCTAGACGTGATATTCCGAAATCGTGAATAAGTTGCTTCATTGCAGAAGACGAAAGTCCATCTTCAAGAATATTGCATATAAACACCGTTGACTTTGGAAATATTCTTTTGGGCATTAACCCAAAGAAGTAAGCATGCATATTCTCATACCAAAATCTGCGGAGCTTCTTCGTTTCGACATCATGCTCAAAAAAGTTGTCGTACTGAACTAAAAATATTTGTCCGGCACACTTAATCGATTTTGTCTTGAACGTGTAAAACTCATAGTCATTTTTGTGTCGACTTATATTGCTTGCTTGAAGCTTGAAAACGTTTGAAATGTGCGCCAATGTTGTAAGAATAAACGGATTTTCAATTATACTGTAATCAGTGATGAGGTCTTGTTCAATTAAATGTACTGTACAGTTTTGCATTAGTGTTTGGACAACAGGGTTAAGGTCTACAAGCGCAGATTTATCTATTAATTTAGTTGTGTGTGTTGATTGTAAAAGCAGGCAAATTATCAAATATCTCAAGGTTTTCATTTTGCAACAACGTATTAGTGGTAGCGCTTGTCCCGGAAACCAGTTCGTAAAGTCTACTTTGTTGGCAAATGCTAACCTTTTCGGTTATATTGAGAAGTGGAAATAGATTGTATGAATATCTCAAATGAAACTCCTTTAACATTCAATATTAAAATTCAAATTGTTAGCATATTACTTGAAATGGTCATCATTTTCAAGGAATAAATATCGTATTTGCTCAAGCATTTCTCAAGCGAGGTTCTTTTTGTGTAACTATCACAATTTGGGATGCTATGCAAAATACCTCGAATTTTTATTGAACACGATAAAGATCTCATTTACTCAACAGTAAAGATGCATAAATTGCACTTCAAACAGAATTTTTGTTGTAGTATGACACGTAAATTCAACACAATTACTATCGCTCGACTTTGTCTCCATTGAAATAGCAACAAAATAAGTGGTAGAAAATATGACCCTAAGTCTAAAAAACAATTCTGGTAATGGTATTGGATTACATTGGTACATGTATTTTCACAGACAACAAGAGAGTGAGTGGATTGAAAATTTAAGATGGCCATGAATTAGTATTAATTGCAATTCTGGCTCGAAGGAAGTTACGCGTTGTTTTATAATAGCTTATGTCTATCGTCTATCCACATTGCCTCAATATCATTATTGCTTGTTTCATGTCGAAAGAATTCAGCCAATCGGTTTTCATTAGTTGCTACACAGTACTGCGGAAACAATTGCACAGGTTTTGGCATATATGAGTTTAATGAATTATCCATGTCCTCGACAGTTATGTTAAAATTGCGACATCAATCAATGATTACAAGAAGAGCGTAGCATTTATGTATTGCTATTCTGTTTTTAAGACTCTGACGATGAGAATATTTGAGGTGGAATTTAATTTCCCACGGGTAGTCCGTTTTACTATCATCATTGTAAATGACTGCTGGGCTGGAAGCATGAAGAGACTGTAATTCAATATGTTGCCAAATGTAAAAAATTGTGCGAAGCAACTATTTAGGGGTTTATTCTCAATTACTGGGCTCATGTCCAAAAATGTTTGACGGTCAGACAAGCTCAACTGGGTAGTATAAACAAATTTGAAAACTATAATTATGATTAATAACCGATTCATTTCACTTTTTGGGTAGCTGACCAATGCTTTAATTAATGTACATAAAGATTTAATATGAAAGCTTTTAACACTTAAGTTACAAAAACTGTGGTATTAGTTAGAAAATAATAAAAGAATATAATTTTGATGTAAGAATATTAGAACACCGAGTTAAACGAGTGCGCATTTTATTTTCAATGATGAAGACTATTTTAGTAGTACGTAAGATCTAGGAAGGTTTTTATTTTAATCAGTTAATAACAATTTAGATAAACAAACAAAAATGAAGTGAAGTGATGAAAGTATTACATGTACTAAAACTTAAGTGAAACTGCAGTGATGAGCAACCAGCTTATGAGTTTTCTAATAATGATAAAATTGTTGCCTTCTAACAAAGCAAGTGTCATATCATCTGAACTTTAAACCCCGTGTAAATTTTTATTCTTCTTTCTCGACACATTCCCAATTACGACACCACTATAGAGAATACAAAAAAAATTGAATCCTGCAAAAGTATAAATAAAATGATATAAAAAATAATGAGTACATACTAAAGAATTTAAACTTACTTTCCCAGTTTCGCATTCTGATCCCTCCAAGGCTGCATGAGGCAGTTGTCTAGCTGACCATTTGCTCTTGTTTGAACAGAACAACGATCTACACATGTTATAAGGCTTTCCAGTCTGAAAATTAAAAATTGATTAAAAATATCAGTTATTGAAATAGTTAAAGCCTGACTGTTTGAAGCATGAATTTTAATACAAAAATAAATATTTTTGAACAGTAAAAAACCTTGAATTCGAAAAGAGCTCCTAAGGAATGCGTTAGAGCCTCGTTATATTTGGCATTGTGCATTTTACACTGTTCATCAGGATTATATTTTTCTCCGGGAAGTTTTGAGCTGAAGGTGTATTTGCCTTCCTCACTGTCGCTGGTTGTTTTTGTAAACAAACAATCCGCTTTACTTCTCCACACATATCCTTTCTCCAATTTATTGAGGTACCCGTTCATATTTTTGTTCGAGCAAGTTGACCAAGAATGAGCAGTGAAAGACGCAACAGGGCCCATAATATAAGCACTCTTTGAGCATGCCGAATTCTCAGCTTCCCCATCGTGACGCATTCCAATAGAATGACCCAACTCATGAGTCATGGTATAAGGGGCTTGAAAATCGACAGCTTCTATTAGTGAACAGCTGTTTTTGACTGTACAAAGGGCTCCTGTGTAAGCGACTCCTGAAATTTTGAAATTTTCATTGGCGTTGCTTTTTTAAATTTTAAAATACTAATAATTAGTGTTCTCAGTTCTCACCAACAATAGCATTTAAACCATCTGCTCTCAAGTCAAGTCCAGTAAGTAGCATAGCATGGTCCCATTTGGAATTGTCAGAATTTAAACTTGCCGCGTATTTGCAGAATGATGGCAGATAGTCTTTAAATTTTCCGTGGTGTGTGTTTATCGTTGCCGGATTTTTGATAAACAGTTCAAGGTGGACAACGACAATGTCAATTGTTGTCTCCAGTGATGGAGAGCGATACAAATTAGCGACCTAAAAACATGACTGCTCATTACGTACAATTATTGATAATTTGAACATAATTACATTGTGCAATTTTTACTTTCTTTTTCTTTTTTATTATAATAATTATATTTTCACCACTTACTACTTGTGCTAATAGCAGCATAAGATTTTTAATCGTTTTCTCCGACTTGGTTCTCAATTTCTTAAAGTTTTGCTTTATGAAGCTTTCATCCGCAAAAAGCGCCAATTCTAAAATACGATTTTTCTGCTTCTTTGACCTTTTTCTATCGAATTTTTTATAAGCGAGAATTTTTTTTGAATTTGAGTTGGAAGCTTTTGGAATTGTTGGGATATCATGGAAAGTTTGTTTGGTTAAGGACTTATTTAACTTTGACGTTAATTCAAGGTTTTTTGAAATCTCTGATTCAACATTAATTGAGGTGTGGTGTAGACTTGTCTCATCGTTGGTTTCTTTACCATAGATTTCTATAGAGAAATGAAGTCACATTTATTGAGCGAATGCAAAATTATTCGTGGAATCAAATGTAATTAATTAATTGTAAACTTATGAACACCTTCAACACATGTGGCGGAGCCTTCTGGACTAGGATTTAACAGAGTAAGAGTGTGGGGAATTTGATGTTCCAAGTTATTCACTTTTGCGGATAAGAATTCAAACCTGGGATTTGTAGTGAATTGGTGAGTATTAAGCCCTGAGGCTGGTTCCGATAGATATGTTCCTTCTTTGGTGGTAATAATTCCAGTCTTTCAACATTCACAAGTAATTACAAACAATTAACATATTTTGCTCACTTCCATAATAAACTAATTAGCAAAAAGCTAATATTTTATTTTTGGATTTTTTGTTTTTTTAAATTATAAATTAAATCTTACAAATCCATGATTTACACTGCATGCTGAAAGAGCAACGTTATGATGATCGTTTGTCGTTTCATCTTCACTGCTTGAGCTCGAAATGCCAGAATAAATACAATGCTTCTAATGATTCATATTGAGAAGATTCTGACGAAGTTTGCATAAAAACCTCGCTGTTTTCCAGATCACCAAACTGTTTTGAAACACCCGCTTCATCTGATCGCAATCTTTCTCCATCGTGGACTTTATATCTAGAATAAATAAAAAATAAAAAATAGATTACATGCGTAAAATCAAATCGAAATTAAAGCAGCAAAAAGTTTCATTTCTAATAATGTTTATACTGACGTAAAATTGCTGGACACCAGATTTTCACTTTTTGTCACATGAACTGTAATTGTCGAGTTGGATCTGAACGGTCTTTGGATTTCCAAAATGTGAAAGTCATTTTTGTGAATATCTCTTCTTCTCCTCAGTTTTGTTAAGAATCTTAATTGAACATCTGGAAATCACAGAAAAATTTCGAATTCAATTATATTTTACTTTAAAACTTAAGGTTGGTTCAAGTTTTTGTGTATCTATTTTCATGGATTAGTTCATTAATGTAGATTCAAACTGGACTAGATGACCTTCTTGTAAATTCTCATTTAGCCATGACACACTTTTTTCACTAACTGGACCTTGTCCAAAGTTTCTGTATTCTGCCTGCGAAAGAAGAAGATATTCTGTCATTATTTAATTTTCATTTTTTTTTCGTTTCGACTTTAGTAGAAAAATCGTACCTCTTTAATATTGAATGACAAAGAGTGAACGCTATTGTTCCTTCCATATACAAAAATTATGGTTAATAAGACTGAAATTACGTGGCACAAAACATTTCCATAAGTAAAGATTGACATTTCTAGCATTATAAGGTAAAATAAGAAAGCATGCTTTAAATTGTTTAATATAATTTTATTACTAATATCTTGTACATAAAGCCGAACTAATAAATAAAAAACTGGCAATGTGTAAAGTAATAAAAATGACTGTCCAAAATTTTGTAATCTATTCCGTGTAAAACTGAATAGTAGTTCATCTATACTATTGTCATCGTAAAAATAAAAAAGGAGCAGAGATTTAATAATAGGAAGTTCTAGATTGCATCCATAGTTCGTATGTAGTTGTTGCAGACGCAAAAGGTATGAGGCATACATGTAATTAAAGCAACGCTGACGTGCAGAAAATAACGGTGAGGGTAAAAATGTTACATGCAAGGGTTTAATCTTTATTTAAACTAATTGCTTCCTGCAGTTAACCCCCAATTTTTTTCAAGACTCATTTGATTCGTAATTCAATTTGCAAGTGTTGGAGGAAGTTTGCGTATTTTTGGAGCGTCTAGTAATTGAACCTGATTCTCATCAAATTAATCATTTCTTTTCAATTATTACTATTATTATTAGCAAACAACCCGATTCCACACATTTCTGTTAAAATCTGTCATTCATCATTGTACACAAATAATAATTGCGATAATATAGGATACCATATATCTGCTGACTATGATTGTAACCACTGCTATTGCTTTGGCTCTTCTTGGTAGTAACTATAGAAGTCAACAAAATTCGGAAATAACATGAAGTTCCGACAATAACAACTTACACTAATGTATTATCTAAAGTAGTATCAAGTACCTACTATTTCACGCCCACGGATGGTGCGGATCAACTATCACAAAGAACTTTATTCGTTGCTACAAAACAAGACTCTATCAAATACTTTGATTGATGTATAGATGGTGCTTACAAGAACTGTTTAGTATTTGCAGGAGGCAATTTGACGGCTGTATGAACAACAAAAATGCCATGAATGCATCCTTGAAATCTACGCTATGGTCATATGGTTTCTACCTAGGTTATATACCTGCTATGACCAGTTCTGTATGAACAACAAAAATGCCATGAATGCATCCTTGAAATCTACGCTATGGTCATATGGTTTATACCTAGGTTATATACCTGCTATGACCAGTGCCTGTTATGCATGTAAGAACATTTGAATTCAGTTGTTCTTGTTATTGAGTTACTCAAACACTCCAAGGCAATACTTAAAATGACAACTATAATAGATCATTACAACAACCGGCATCATGGGAAATGGTAGTAATCGAAATCCCAGGCAAATAGAAACTATTGGTATATAATTATGTATATATGCTCACATTCAAGGTTTTTGGGTTATTCTTACTAGTTAGTTAGATTTCAGATGTATTGGAGAACAAATAATTTGGAAGGNGAAATCCCAGGCAAATAGAAACTATTGGTATATAATTATATATATATATATACTCACATTCAAGGTTTTTGGGTTATTCTTACTAGTTAGTTAGATTTCAGATGTATTGGAGAACATATAATTTGGAAGGTCGATGCGTAAAATAATTATAAGAAGTTAACTAGTAAGGGAAAGTTCACAAACTACGATCTTGTAGCATTCGTGTTCAGTTACAATAGAACTGAGTTTTCTGTCTGTTTCCTGCAGAAAAGTGGGTCATTGACAATACGAGTCAAAGTTCAATTTTTCATTGACTAGTTTAACAGACCATTTCAGTGCAATGAATTAGAAGCAATGCATTTTTTTCTCTTGCAATTTGTAAGTCGAGTTGAATAATTGTGTTCTAATTATTTGAAGCGCCGTGTTTAAACGGGGCTAAACCTCCGGGGGTCAACAGTGGATTAGGCTCCAGTAAAATGAGGTTTAAGGTAATTACTTCATATTATGTGAATTAAATTTCAATTTAGAAAATCTTGTTGGCTGTCTTTTATCATTACGCCATGTGTAAGGACAGGCCACCTAAAAAATGAAGGTTCAAAACTAAGTTTGGGTTTTCTGTTTTAGGCATTGATTTTTTCCATCCTGAAGGGTTTTTTTGACGCTCTGATGGGCTTTTACTACATATATCATTTGGATAAAGTCCAGCAGCAAGTTGTAAGTTCTTAAATCTTCAAACCTTATGAGCAGGTATTATGTCAAATCAAAAAATAAATAATTTAAGCTCATTCTAAAATGCCTTTATTGTCGTAATTTTAGCTTACTACTAAGAAAAATACTGAGCAAAAGCCTTCATATTTATTCCCCCGCAATCGAACGGTCAAGTAAATAATTCTTACCTTTTCTTACTAACCACAAAATGCAATCTGGAGGTTTTCAAAACAGAAATTAATTCTCTGTTTTTCTAAATCAAAACGATACGCCGCGCCGCGCCGTAGCTGTGTTGTAAATTACTCTTGTTTCCAGGCGAAAATTGTAAATAAGAAGTGTATGACATGACAAAGACTGTTTTGATTTTAACTTTCTTTAAAGGGAACCCAGACTCTTACAGCTCATACTAAAATGTTGGGGAAAAAACGCATACTTTTTGTTCTTTACGGTGATTTTGTTCCATTTCATTTTGATGCCTGGAGCTAGGGTAAGTAAAAACAAAAGTAAAATCTCCCACAACTTTAACTTTTGGATTATTATTACCTGCTTTATTCTATTGGGATTTTTTACCTTTTATTAGATTGCAATAAGTGCCTTGATTGGAGAAGCCTGGTCTGAAGGGATAATAAATATATTTGAGCAAATGGTTAATGCTTCCTGGGTACTTCCTTTGTACATCTCAAATAGAGTGATTAACATTATTTGGTTTCAGGTAATGAAAGTACATACATGTTTTGAAACACTAAACTAGTCACATTTACTACGATGTTGAATTCGAAAAATAGAACTGTTTTTAGTAATTACATAATAATATTGACTATGTACTATAATTTTAGCAAATTAGTAGCGTTTCCTTCAAGTACTCAAAGGGAATAAGGAAAAGCATTTGTTCTCTAAGCGAAAGTGTTGCCGACATCCTATTTTCACTGGTCGTTGTGGCCCTTTTCTTTATTCAGGTAAAAAAAGTTTTCTTTCATCAATTTTTGTAGATAATTAAATTTTTATGAACTTCGAAGCCAAAACGCATTAAATAATTCTTTATTATCCATTGCAGTTCTAGAATTTTTTTTATGTTTCTGTAGGCCATCGCTTGTTCCTGGATCTCGGTTGGGATTATTGCCGACTTGCTCTATACCTTTCACATGTGCGTGCTTTATTCCCTTTACTCTTTCGAGTACAAGTGGATTCAAATGGGTTGGTCGCTCAAGAAACGGCTCTACTTTGTGGAGAAGCACTGGCCCTATTTTTTTGGCTTTGGTCTTCCTTTAGCGATAATGACGAACTGTTCTGGCAACGGCTTTCTTACTGGAACAATTTTCGCTATTTTATTTCCTGTTTTTATCGTGAGTGCCAACGTGGCTGACGGTGTTCAACACGAATGGTAAGAAATTATGCTTTTTACGAAAAAAAAAGAGTTTCATTATGAAAAAAATAAGAAGAGACAATTACAGTTTAAATATTTAAGTATCACATCTATCAGGGTATGAAAAAAGTCAACCATTATTAAATCATAGAACTGGTTTTTTTTAAATTCGGTTTTTATTTTGGGTTTTTAGTTCTGCAAGGATCCCACTCTTTCTATTGACTGCTTACGTGTCCAACTTTATCTGTCAAAAACTTGTATCCGTAGGAATGTCATCTGCCTTGGGTATTCTTGATACAGTAAATAATCCTGACCTCAATCCCGTTGTGGATGAACATCCACAGCACCAATTGCAACATGAACAACAACAACAACAACAACAACAGCGAGAGCAAAATGAAAAACAGCAGTGCCAGCCGGCTGAATCTCCAAATAATGTAGAGCAACGAATTCTCCAGCAGTTTTATCATTCATTCAGACGGCATCAGCTACGTGCTTCTAGACCCCAAGATCAGCCCCCTCGCGTTTAGCTCATGAAATACATACACATACTAAAAAATATAATTAGTGACTAATCTAACGTTTTAGAAACTTGATCCTTCTTTAAGTATTAATGTCATTTCAGAAGTTTAAAATTAATCTTGATCTTATACACCAAATCGCACAAGAAATACTATTTTTTTAATACCATTTTTGGAATGTATCAAATTCTCACAAACGAGATTTATTTTTTTGAGGTGATTATTAAAATGTTTACAGAATATAATAAATACAAAATAAAATTTAAAACAATTAACAAATTCTAGAAAACTGTGAAAGTGCAAAAGAGTTTACGGCAATTGGGGTATATCTTCAATATTTTTACATTGTCTTAAAAATCTGGAATTACGCTGTCTTGCAATCAATACATGCATAGTGCAATTATTTCTGTTTAAATATAATGTGTGCTGGCATATAAATACTTCCATGTGAATCCCAAAAGCTGTAATAAAACAATTATTGCCTTTGAGTGACAGCATATTTAGAAAAGTAATAATTAAATTGCTTTAAAATAGTTTATAATTTCATCATCTGAAAAACAATCTTTCCATAATAATGATAATGAAATCAGTTGTGAACAAACGAATCGATAAGATAGGTAAGTAATGAAAATAAGATAAATAGAAAAAATAACTTATAGCGGAGTTTATGAAACCCATAATCTGATATCCTTGATTGGAATATGTAGTTTGAAGCTTCAGTTAACACAGCGGTAAAAACAAAACCCAAAATTCAAATTGTATTGTAATTATTTCCGAAGCAATTATTAGAGCGTTTAGGTTGATAAAATTAAAAGGACCTAATTATATTTGATTATTCTAAAAT
>JAAXYX010003961.1:0-13192 GCA_036851915.1 Ptenothrix huangshanensis | reverse complement strand
GTTTATTTTGCCATTGCCATTATTGTTGCATAAACTCAAATGCTATAGACATCACAAAGTGTGACGTTTAGAATTTACTAATATAAAAGCTAACATACTAAATTCTTCATATTTCCTCCTTTTTTGAAAATGTTGTTGTCTTCATTCTTCAGTGGTCATCCAATCAGATTAAGATTAAGAGTAAACTAATAATAGTATCGTGGGAATGTATGAGTACATACGTCTATTAATATTCCGGGGAATTATTAGAGGCGGCGAATTATTTCTAATCCTATCTCTAGCCCCCCGGGAATTAATAGAGGCGGGGAATTATTAGAGACGGGGGATTATTGGAAGTTTCACGGTATAAATTTTATATTGTTATTTAAAAAATTAAATTAGGTATAGCTATTGATGTACATCTGTATTTTTTAATCTTATTTTCAAGATGGCGCGCTTAACCTTGCACGATATCGAAAACAAATTCGACAAAACCATTCCAGAAAAAATTGAGAATATTTGGCAGGAACAGTTTCAGTCATTCAAGACGAAGTGCTACCATGTTTACTGGTCAGTGATGCCGTTTTAATAAAATCTGTATAAGCTCACGCAGTCAACTATATCTAATGGAAAGGTCATAGTTATTCGTAATGTAAATTCAGGATAAGGTAACAATAAACTGAATTTGTGATCTCATTTCTTTTGTACGCGTATGTAGGCGAGGGAGTTGTAAATATACTATCACTGGCGGAGATTGTGATTTGGGCCTTCGTCAAAGAAGCTACTTTATACTCTCCGGAGCCGTTCTGCTCGTTTGGTCAGTGGTGGAAAATGTTCTTCATCGTAACTTCGGACCCGAGACTAAAATTCAAGTTGTTCGTGTAAGAGATGCAGATCAGAAAATGGTTGGCATTCTAATTCCTAAAGATTGTGTCGAAGACTTAAAACATGCCCTTGCGATGGAATCTAAGGATGTGAAGGAAGTGAAAGTTGTTCTGCCGCCATACTTCGATTAGTAATGATGCTGTTCATGTTGCTATTCTAGCCCTAACTTTTATTTTCCATATTTCTCGGGCGTATTGAAGTCGTTCATCCTTTTACCGCCGTCCTTGTTCTTAACTGTCATTTTACACGTTTACATTCTTCAATACTACTAATACTGTTAACATCTCGCAATGACTGCTGTTCAGATCATCATATCTTTACCCCCCACCCTCACAAACTCATGGATTCTGGTAATGTAAGAAACTTTTTTGTTCTTGTCCATCGACAAGCAGTTCAAATTGACAAAATAGTTGCATAAGTTTTACCCATCAATACAGTTATATATTTTAATAGTTTTCAGAATTTCCGTTTAGTATGTTTTATGCTTATGGCTGACTAGATTTTTGTAGTTACAGTAGCGAAAAACTTGAATACCTGTAGCCATAGCCTTTGAATTTTATTCATTTTACAAGTTAAAGGAACAGATAATTTACACGAGTTACTACTGATTGACATACTTATCTTACATAATAATAATTCACAATCCATTTCCACAATTGCATTACATTGATCAGTAACCTGGTTCATAGCAATTATTTTATGTGTAAACTTTGTGAACTATTGCGTGAATAATAAGTGTGTAATTTCAAATATTGATGTTAAGTTTTTTAATTATTGGCCTCATTTTCTAATAGTTCAAAGCAATAGTTGTTTGAACTTGGGTGTAATTCGGTCGCGGTAGGTGTTTTCTATCAGGCATTATGCACTGTACTGAACTACATTCCACTCTCGTATTTTTATCTGATTAATTAATACGCTTGTTAATTTTTATTATTGTTATTATCGTTGCTTGTCACTATTGTGTATGTAGTGTAGAGGCAGAAACCTCAAGAAGATAGTTCGAATACTTTTACATTAAAAGTGTCCATTATTTAGTTAGTTTAGGTAGTACAATCAATTAACGATTTTCATTGTACTTTTGATTTTCAATACATTATGTATGAAATATTATTAATATAATTACACGTCCATAGATATACTATTGTTACAATGGCATAATATCCTTTATATTAGGTATTCATACTTTTAGTTATATGTATGTAACTGTTTCGTGGTGTTTTCATTTTCTTTTGATATTGATAAAAAATTAGTATTTATAATCCGTAAAATTGAAAATTAAGTTATTCAGTTAAGATTCGTCAAATGAATGACTAATAAATAAATGATTAATAAATAAACTTCCAAACAGTACATTATGTAATATTGAATTCGTCTTAAACTCATCGTATATATATGCACATACCTATTAATCTTGGTGATAATTTGTGATTACCTATACTTACGCAAAACATTCTAGAAGTGAAGTGAAACAACTCTAAAACTGCATTAAGACGATTACATATGTGGTGACAATTGACCCTAAAGTAAGAATGCTTCCACATTTGATCGTGTAAAACTTGCCGACGGAAAACCCAAAAGATTGACATGTACCCAACCTCTCTTTCAAAATCAATGCATTAATGACTCTCTCGTCTCGCTGGTTGTAATACAATTCCGTCGTTGAGGTTGAACTCAACCCTCTATCTCGATCCATGCTGAAATTCTTGTTGATACAATTAGCAGTACTAATAGGATTGATATGCGCTCCCATGTGAGGCAAATTCAATTCGTACATTAACACCTTGGCCATGGCCTCCTGCCAAGAACGAACGAATTCCTTTGATACCGTGTAAATTTTGCCCGCTTCAACATCGAGCATGTAGATTCGACTAATGTAGAAAATGGCATTTCCCCAGAATGCTAGATTATTTCCTAACGAGTCAGCGTTAAATTGCTTCAAGGGAGCGTAGCACAAGAGGCACAACATAATTATGACAAAAGCATGGAACCAGAACATTGCTGTGGAAAAAATGTCGTTGAATTCATTGACGATGCTTTTCAATTTTTCAAAATTTTCTATTGCCACAATGTAGTCTGCCTGACTTACATTTTCAATACTAATTCCCATACCGGTACTGTTTTCCATTCCTTTCTCCCGGCTTTTTTCATCTGTAACTTGCGGTTGTGGCTGTACAGTACAGACTTTTAGAAAAATCTTGTTGTTTTTCATGTTGTTTTGCATCTTGTTCATACTCTTGGATGGAAAGTAAAAGTAATTTGGATTGGGATTGTGACAGCGATTATAGGAAATCTGGCTGTTGCAAGAAATGAGTTGCAAGCAACTGGAAATGCTACTGGCAAAATGAAGTACAATAATTTCCACGACTATTCCTTGTCCCCAGATCATGTGAGAGAGACTAAGGAACTGGTGCAAGGCGGCTACGAGGTACCAAAACACATTACTTGCCTTCTTGTTTCGCTCATCTTCCTCTGAGACGAAGACGGAGTAGGAGTAAGCATTAAATCTTGGATTGTCTAGAAAGTGTGACATGACCGCTATCACCGAGAGTATCGTCATCGTCAAGTAAAAAACAATGCACCAGGTGAGCTTATAATTTACTTTCCTTTTGTGCCTTGCACTCGAACGCGGATATGTTTCGATTATCTCAGCTTCGATTTGTTTCCAATGTGTGATGAAACCGCAGATTCCCTTACAGTTAACACCCATTGTTAAGAAGGCAATCGCTGCCACGATTGTTGCCATGAGCCAACACCCGTGTCTAAATATATATCCAGGTCCCTCTTCAAGGATGAAGAGTGTTTGTAAAAATCTGACCACTTGGAATATTATGAATTCGAAATTCAACACTACATCCGCTCTGTACAGCCAGCAGAAGAAACCACTAGTTAATTTAGATACTACGGGGGTATACGAATATTTGTAGTTTCTTCCCTCTGCTTCTGCATCCTTTTGATTTTGACCGCGTGATGCGGAGCCAAAGTTCGAGATGTGGAAGGGAAAGATTCCAAGGTATTTTAAATAGTTTAAAAATGTAAAAAATGGTTCCATTTTGAAAAGCAAGTGAAAATCTAATCGGGTTAAACTGTTCTGGTCAATATTTGCAGGACGCGGATGCGGATTGTGTCCCATGTGAACCACGTAAACTGAAGCCGGAACCATTGGAACGGAAAGACTAAGACGGAAGGACATTCTCCGTCGGTCATTTAATATGATGTAAAAACTACAATTAGTAGGAGTACTCCACTTGCGATCAAGAAGCATCAGCTGCGAAGACATTTTTTGGCATGCATGTAATTATGTGTTCTGCATAAATGGCTGTGCAACTACCGCAACAATAACGACATTTATAAATAGCTTAATCGATTCAGTCATCAACTCAGGTCTATATGCATGATTGCCTACTTGCGTGCCTAGCAGAAAAATATGATGATTAAACTGCTAAGCTTCAGTGATCGAATGCAATTTGACAATTCCCTACACCACTAACCCTTTTCGCTCCAGTAAGACTTCTTTCATTATCAGCTCGTCATCTTGTTTGCATTCGAGACAGTATAGGTACCTGCTCACATAATTTATTACTTGTAATTAAATTTATTTATCATTATTTCATGCTTGAGCGATTTATGTACCAGAAACTTGAGGATCTTTTAAGGTCATCTTTACCACATTCATTACCATTGGCCCTGGAAGTTCCGCTGCACTAACTTTGTTATGGTTTTTCGCAAAGTCATTTTATGTCACCTAGTTACAACTTTTACAATGTACGATTCGATTATGAAGCATTTTTCGTGCTTGTGGCGTGTCTATTTCGTGTTAATATTTTAACATTAAATTTTATCGCTTTAATTAGGTGTTTACCAACTGTGTCACATTAGGTCGTGCAATGCATATAGGCATCTAATAAGCAAATTAAATATTTAAATATTTCTGACAACACAAACAATGAAATTTAAGAATTTGTGATTTTTCAAAATCTTTTTTCTTAAAATAATTTTTAGGTTCAAAATTGTACATGTAATATTGTATTACAAATTCATGTCCTTTCACTCTTTCTTAAAACCCTGAAGATGACGGTGAGTTATTACCGTCGAAAGCTCGCTCTTTTGTGAATAAAATATTTTTTTTCATCCAGTAAGTCATAAAAATGAATCCAGTATCTAATAAGTAACTGATGCATCTGCAAAGCCATAATTGAAAAACTAATAAAATCCTAACGCCTCTAAACTGTATATAACTGGCAAGGAGATGTATTTCAGGTGCATTTAAAAATACATTTTCAGTTATTTTTAACCCAACTGTACGTTTTGAGATTAACAGAGATCAACCTGAAGAAGTGAATCGTGAAAAGAAGGAAACAATTGAACCTTGTGTTCCGTATGTAATTCAAAGAGAAATATGCCTTGAAGCAAATGACAGTCATTGGCATCCTTATACATATACTCTCGATAGCGATAGATCTATGGAATCTGGATGCACTTTACATGACTTATGACAATGTCATTGCCTTATGCAGAGGTAGATGAACAATTATAATTGCAGCGCGTGTAAGACATTAGCAGCAACATGTGCACAATTTATTATTGGTTCATCTACCTTTGCCGTAAGTAATCCCAAGAAAATCAATAACGAAATTTGCTTTATACTTTACACATACACTTCCCTTTCAGTAAACGTGCTTGTTAGCTGGTTGCTACAAACAACGGTATCGATTTAATTGTTGATTTATTCTTTCCAAGTAGTAGCAGATTAAATAAAATCTTGTATTTCGATTCTTAGAATTTGTTTCGAAACTTTAGAAAGTAATTTTTCAAATTTTGGAGTCCGGTCCGGACTGGAAGCAAGCACAAGAACAAGGTATATAATAATTATTATTTGAAAGTAATTAAAACACTAAAAGCAATCACATCAGCAATAGTTTCAGTGTGAAATACAAGTGAAAGCTGGCTGAAATCCTATAAAATATAATGTAATGTAATTTCAAAGCCAAACCTACGAAACGTTCATTCAATCATTGTCACTTACGATGAGATTGTCGCATAACAGTGGGTGTGGGAGAAGCAATCTATGAAAACAAAAGACCAATTCGTGTTTTTTGGCTGGAGTTTTGAAAGCTCTGTGTTGGCTACTCCGAGTTCCGAATATCTTAACTGAAGGCTATGTTAAATACATTCCCTGTGTGTACTTCCTGATTTCATATTCCATAACTAAAGTTATTTGTGGGATATTCCTATGTTAATTCGGGTTTAATTTTAAAATGGCAAGTCAAACTGGTTTGGGAAGTTGTACTCTTTGGGGTTTGACACCGGCTCTTAATCTGCTAACTTTCCTAGGTTCGTACATTTCTCATCTCTTCTCGAGCATTATTTATTGTGTGCCTAATCGGAAATAATTATTACTGTTGCATAATTTACGAACTCATTCCCCATGTACACGTGGTTTGAAGAGCATATGTACAAAACAATAATTGTATTTATTTAATACAGATGACAAGACGCTAATTGAGGCGGATGATGATAAAAAAGCCATTAATTTCCTTCTATTTGGACAGTCTGACTGTCGTCACATTCTAAAGACTTTGGAGGGACAATTAAGCTTTAGAACTACCAAAAGAATTAAAATTAATGTTGGTCCATAAACATATTTTTACATCATAGAACATTTTTTTGCCCAGCAATTATCATGGCTTTTATATTGCTTTTTTGGGCTATGTATGTGATTAGCAGTAATTCCTAATATGGATACGCATGACCCATGAAGTAATAAAGTAACAAAGTTGTGCTACAAAGTATAGTTATAAGTTATAATTAATTATTATAATAACAGATCTACCTTGTGGAGAACACTTTGGAAACGTATGCCCGTCAACTGTTGTTCTTGAAAATCGCGTCCCTTCCAACAGAGAAAATGGGTATTTATGAGAAAACTAGGCAATACATAGAACTATTTGCCAACTCGCATTTGAGACCAAGAACACAAACCTCTTTGATTCGTTTATCTCGCAACCTTGTCAAGTATGCAATTAAATCTGAATTAGTTCTAACAAAAAATAATAAAATTGACATTGGTGGCAATGTCTTTATTATGTAAACACTTCTTATTACTAATGCAAAAGTTAGGGAACCAATTACCTACATAAAAGTAGGTAATTACTTGTCTCACATTTCGTAACAATTAATTATTTTAATCTATTTGCACACAAAGAATGATCACCGATGACGAATACTTGGCTCAGAAGTTGCCTTTTGTCAATTTGTCCGAAATGAAATTCATGGAACGGGATGGGATGGTAGAAATCTGCAAGTACTGGAGCGACTACTGTGATGCACGAAAGGAAAATATTGCGGACAAATGGTAGAGCAAACTGCAAAATGAAGTTATATTATTACAGCGTTATTTTGTTTAATTAATTAGAATTGATAATACTAATAACTAAATCTGATGTGAAAATAAATGAAGTAATGAAATGAAATATAGGGATCAGCGACTTCGTTGTCATTTGGGTACCCGCTACGACAGCCGTGTACGACTCTTTGACTGGGACTACCACATGAGATTGGTAGAAACGGAGGGGGCAGAAATTATTTCAGCTACAGAATACAAAAGGTGGAGAAATACCGGAATGGCATTGGAGGATTTTGAAGCAGACTATTCACAACCCAATGTAACTCTCGTTTCAGGTAGCATTTAAAAAAACAAATAATATTTCATACGTCAGGACAAATGAGGAATATGATTGTACCCGGTAGTTACATATTTTGTTATTATAAGTTGATGTTTCATTTCCTTTCCGCATCTTGTAGGTGCCTCCAACACAACCAACATAAAAAATATGCGCTTCCTCGGAGAGATTATTACCGGTCCGTTTATCGCTTACGGAATTGAATGTGATGACAAGACGGTATTTGAGAAAGCCAACGGTAGATTTAAAAGTTCTTCGATGGACATTACAGTTCACAACTTGGAGAAGATATTTCTCTCCCTCAGCAATATCAAGATATCAGTGCCGAAAGAGAAAGCGTCTAGCGCTAATCTCAATAATGTTGCCTCAAAGACACCACAAGATGGGCGTGGAGACGTGAAAGATACTACTTCAAGTTCTAATTGTGCTAGCCAAGGTCATGAAGAAACATTGGCGAACACTTTCACTGTCACCTTCCTTCCTATGGAGTCCTCAAAATTCCTTTACCTCAAGAGTCAGTTTGATATGAAATTCCAACTCGTCTACTTTTCCAGTACCATGGCTCAGAACCTAACTCCGCAGATTGCTCGGGTGTTTGCTCCCGAAGCTGTTGTCATCGTAGAGGGCGTAAGGTAAGCTAGAATCTGTCGTTACGTTACAGTTACAATGATCTAAATGATCTTACTACTGCTGCAAAAACTAAACAAAGAGCGTCTTTAATTAAAACGCCAAAAACCTACTAGGATTTGGGTGCAACTGAAGTGCATTTACTAACACAAAAATCACTTCTAGGACTGCGAAATGCGCTTTAGATGCACTTTCGTCTCATGTACTTAGGCGAACTTCAGATGCATCCTAACTGCGTTCACAAGTACATTTAATACAAGAAGGTTTTTGGAATTTTATTTCCGGAGTCATTTCACGCCAAAGTAGAAAGGTCAGAATTTTTGGGTCTCGGAATCGGTCGGAATTGATAGGAAATACAACGACCGCATTTTTGAAGCATGAACATGAAAAGCAAATTGAAAGCATTTATATAAGGACACAGTGAAAGGGTAAAGACAGTAGATACAAAATATCTTGGTCAAATATTGACGGATTTCAATGCGCTTTGTGTTAGTAGATGCAAAACTACAATCTGCAAAACCTGAATGCAGTTATATCAAATTCTAAAAACTCCTTGAACTTATGAAAAATGACTTGTTATATTAGGAAATTTCACATTTGCTAGATTTTAACGAAATTTGATCACCAGTTTTGGTGCTGAAAATTTTTATCAAAGCTTCAAAACAAACTGACTAACATTTTTGTTTAAAAAAAATTCAAAATTTTGAAAACATTTTCAAAATTTTATAAACATTTTCGGAAATTTTGAAAAAGTTTTTCTGAATTTCGAAAATTTGAAATTTCAGGTTCTGAAGTTTTATATTACGCATCTATTAAATCAACCCACATTGAAATCCTTCAATAATTAACCAAGGTATTTTGTATCTCCTGTCGTTACATGGATTCTCACTATATCTTTATCCGGGTAGATTTTTTTGAATTTTGTTTGGAAAAAGATCTTATTACGAATTTGAACCGGTTCCAAGGCCCAAAAATTCTGACCTTTCTACTTTGGCGGGAAATGACTCATCAGTTTTTACAGTGTACACATCTGTTGGCATTGAGGATTAATTTAAAGCCTGCCTAGTAATGAACTAAATGCATCGCTAAGTTAATTTAAATCATGATAATCATATGTAATATCGAATAGACATGTGCTGGAACTCCGTCAAGAGCACATTGAGGCTTATGATAGTAAAGTGGAGGAACTTGCCCTGGCTGTGAACCTTCTTAAGCACGGAGAAGACCGGGAGGATTATCACAGGGATTATCTCACATACTCCGTCGGCCCTGTGGGTTCCATTCCAGATCCAATTCCTGTAACTACAACAACTGCAACTGATCTATTTTCTGAAGAAGGAATAGAAACCAAAGAAAAACCAACGGACGAAGATGATACTGACGATGATCAAATTCAAGTCATCAAAAAACCTGCAGTGACGATTGTGGCTGATGGGGATTATGAAGATAAGGAAATGGAAGACATCATGGATATTGGAATCCCACAGAGGATCACAGAACAGGGAGTAGAGAGCGACAGTAGTATCACTACGAGTGATCAAGATGTAAATGAGCTGTTACAGTTACAGAAGCAATTTGAAACAGAGGATGATCTAACTGCGAATAACTAACATCAAAGTGTCAAAGCATCATTATCATTACATTAAAATCATTTGAAGGATTAAAGAAACGTGTGAACGTTTGCCCTTTCTTATGAGTAGAATGAATTCTACTTTAAAGTTTAGTTAATAGGCCTTGTATTGCTAAATAAAATTATTCTGAAAATACAAAAGTGTATTATTATTCTAAATCATGTTTTGTTTCGTACTGCAAGCAATAATGAAGTTTCTTGTAATAAATGATCAAATGTTTGAATACTAAACTTATTCTGAACCATTGTGAATCGACCTTGATGTTCTTATAGGGGCATTGAAAACAAGTTATTTTTTAGAAGTAATTACATTTTGTTTCGGTTAAGCAAATATTACCATCTAATCAATTCCTATATCATAATAATAGCCAATAATAAATTATTGTCAGAACTGACAACTGACGACAATATTTACCCACGTGATCTCCTAAAATATTAAACCGACTGACCTCGAATTGGTGTCAATCGATAGAATTCGAAATCGAAGTAAGGTTTAATTACCTCCATTAGTCAAAGATGACCTCCCGTTCGACCTCGGAAGGTGACAAAAGTTAACATGTAAAACATTTTGCCTCTTCGCGGACGATATACTGTGTTCTCGAACTTGGAACACTAACTGAAGTTGACCTTCTGAAAAACATTTGAATGAAAAATGACTAGCTTGTACATATGACAAACCGTATGACCTCTGGAGGCCACGAAAGGTCAAATTTTCAATGTTCACAGAATCAACTCAAACTCGGTATGTAACCTTGATATTATTCTGAACAACATTTAAATTAAACGTTGGTCCTAATCGGTCTATGGAGGTTAACAAAGGTTTACTCAGTCAACCCATTAAGCAGAATTTTTGTACCTACCACAAAATAGAATATGAATAGCATGGATGTATGTCCTATTCATACTTTTAAATTAGGTAAATATCTGCCCCGCCGCAAAAATGCTATGCTTTTGGGATATCATCTTTACAGTTTAGCAAATCACACCAAGTTTGATCATACTACTTCATTTGCACGAAATCACAACAATCGTGATTTAAATTGTAGAACATCACTTAAGTGAAATTGTTTGTGCGTGCTTCAAAAAGAGTCCTTTAATATTGATTATTATTGGCCTTTATTGTGCATGTTTCAACTAATAATCCCAATTATTATCTATCATGAGGAGTTCTTGAGTTTTGATTTCGGCATACCAAGTTTTACGATTGACGATTGATCGAGATACTGATTTGAAACTAATTAATGGCACAACATGCAACCGAATCCAGGCCATAATTAACCGAGCTCAGGTTAGAGGTTGCGACTAAATGGCATACTAGCTACTTCACAAAATAAGGTGCCTATAATGTCGTTGCACTACTACGTGGATGTGCTTATATAGGAGCTTCTATTGCTAGCATTTCTACTGTTTCATTTAAGTAGGTTTAATTTTGTGAGTTAGCATTTACTCGGGCGGGAAAAGTTTTCTGAAGTCTGATTTGATGTTTGATTGTTTGATACTTTATAGCAGTAATCGAGTTAAAGCTACATATAAGAAAATCGCTTGCATACTATTATAACTACAACTAGAGAAATATTCATCCAAAGTAAAAGTGGTATTTTCGGGAAACAGATTTTTTTTTAAAATTGGCTGCAAATAGCTATAAACAGTACCGTTCCGTTACTGTCCGCTATCAAGGGGTGTTTTCACTAGTTGTGCTATCCCATATGTATTTTACCTTAATGGTTACGTTATGGAGAAACGCGACAAAGGAAAAACGCTACAACAGAGTATGATGATAATGATGTCCCTGTCAGCGTTCTCAATTTATGTAATAAATTACTAAACTATAGTTATAGTAAAAAATATACTCAAATCTCACTTTTCCATTTCAATTTACAAACATGAATAAATAGTGACTGTCATTGACGTGATAGGCTTAACATTTTAATATGATGTGGCCATCAACCACAATATGAACACTTAATCGAAGTAATCAAGTAATCATTTCTTTCAACGAGGAGTTAATAAATTTTGAAGTCAGCTTTTAATCCCGTTGACATTAGTTATTCTAATAATGTTTTGATGACATCGACCAGAAGAATAAATAGGTATTCAAACATAAATACATAATTATAGCTGTCGCTATTCGAAGGCAGAAAAAGCTATCAACACTTTCCAGATTTTTTTTCGACGTGCCCCAGCTCACACAATTTAGAGTCAGTAATCCAACATTAAGTATTTAGATTAGTATCCCATTTTCTATATTATACAGCATATTTTATTCTGGGAAAATACAAAGGCGCCTATACCTTTGGTAGGTAGTTATGGTTCTTTACACCTCCTAATCGTAATATAGTACTGTAGGTAATTATCTCATCTTATTTTTCTCCCACAAAACTCTACAATCTACAAATAAAATATAAATGACACTTTCTTTTTATCATCAGTCATCAGCAAGAGATGATTATCCCTCCCATTAAGGTTAATACGGATAATTCACAATTTGAACTTTTTTACAACAATGAAGTCAATCCTCAACCTCAGTATTTTTCTAAGTTTGATCGTTTTCGTTGCTTGTGCAGACGAATGTTTGATAAATACGAAATTTGGGAAGTTGAGGGGTAAACAGGAAGAGTCGAGAAACGGGAAGAAGTTTTGTAGCTTCCGCGGAATCCCGTTTGCTAAAGATGTCCAAAGATTTCACGTAAATCATCTTGAAAAAATATAGCGCAAAGACCATATTTAATATATTTTTTCTTGTATGTAAATCTTAATAATAAACGAGAATGAATAATTTACAGGAAGCTGAATTGAAGGACAGTTGGGTGGGAATTTTGGACGCTCAAAATGCAGGTCAACCTTGCCCACAGCTGGCTGGCAGTACAGTATATGGCGATGAAAAACACTGTCTTAATCTAAACGTTTTTTATCCTACGCAGGATGTACGTAACACTTAATTCAAAAAAGTCTTCTGAAGTACATAACTGAGTAGTTTGTCTTTTTGTCTTTCTCTTTTTTCAAGTAGGTAAATTATTTTCAATACTACAGTACACGTTGATAATTTTCTTCCAATTTTCCAGCAATGTTCCGCACAGCCGGACAAGAAGAATAGCACAATGGAGGATTCCAAGAGCCTTCCAGTCTTAGTTCATATTCACGGTGGAGCCTATTTTGCTGGAAAAGGTGACACATTTGGTCCGAAATATTGGATGGATGAATGTGTTGTCTATGTCTCTATTAATTACCGTCTGGGAGCATTAGGTAACGAATTATAACCCCTATACACGGTAAAAAAAAGAGTAATAGAGATTACGGTTAAAAAAAATTAATAGTGGTTTCTGTTAATCGTAACAAGAAACTCGGTAAAATTTCAAATTATGGTCAACCGGAATCCGGTAGGTCCTTTTTC
>JAAXYX010003960.1:0-13192 GCA_036851915.1 Ptenothrix huangshanensis | reverse complement strand
CTCAAAGAATTAATTGAGAAAAAAATCGATTGTTATATTTAAATATTCCGGAAACCAAGCGTCACCCCTTGCAACCAGACATATGCATGTTAAAGCTAAGACGAAAAAAAAATAATTCCAATTCAAAATCAACAATGTATTTGTAATAAAAAATTTTAAATGCAAAAAAAAATTGATACAGTAATTAATTTTTTATGTGATAAATTATTAATTTGGTAACTATTGGTTTGTTTGTTGAAATGGAATGTAAAACTGAAAAATATTAAAAGTGTAAATCTAAAAGGACGCTGTAAATTTGATGCATCTAAACCGCCCAAAACCTACGCGTATTTAATATACCTACCTAATTAGGAGCGCAGTTTGGATGTATCCCAAGTTCAAGAAAAGTGGATCTAGAAATCTAAAGTGAATACAAAACGTATCTAAAAGTATCGAATATCCAAGATTCATTTTAATACGTTTTTGATGCACTTAAGATACACCCAAAATGTGTTTCTAATTATACCAAATCCTAGTAGGGTTTTATGGTTTTAGAAACACCTTTTGTTTTAAGATTCGTTAGTTTTTACCGTGTGAATAACCAACGCGACTAGCGACCGTTTACCTACTGCGATAGTGACTGTTTACGGTCCAGTTACAAAAGATGGTGTTAGATTGTCTGATTGTCTTTAAAACCTCCGCATTTGGTAAATATTCAAAACAGTCACAATTAGTATTGAGAAAACCATTGTTAATTGTTTCAGTAGCTTAAATTTTTTATCGTTGAAAATTTAACAAGATTTACCCAGATCTAGTAATAGAAACATGCGTACATATTTAGGTAAGAACGACCAACTTTGGAGTAGGAAAAAAGTTTATCGGAACAGGTAAAAATAAATCGAAAATATTCAGTTAATTCTAGTTATAATGACACCTCAGAGGGACTCATGCTTCGGGCATTATAAAAAGATGACGTATAGACTATAACATCCAACGACTTTATGTATATGCTGCAAGCTGCAACGTCTAGCCACATAGAAAAATGCAATTAAAGGATACGATAATCAACTACGAGCTACAGTAAATGTATTTGTTTGGAAATCAAAACACGATTTATTATATTTTGTAATGATTATAATTACAAAGAAGGAGTGATGCTGTTAAAGTTGACCTAAATAATTAGTCGTTCATTTACCGTCACAGCACAATTCGAATTTCGAGGACGTTTATCAATAGCATGAGAGTACCTGGACACATTAGCATAATAAGTTATTCCTTGCATCAAGCTACCTTTCTTAACCTTAAAATATTCAATTTGTATTCTATAATACATACATAAATTACAAGCCAACAGCGTCATTTTATTAATTATTAGTTGTTCCTAAAACTAGATTTTACAGCTACAGGGAAGTGCAAACCAAAATTGCGTGAAATTATAAAGTTTCCAAATTAAACGTGAATGCAATTGTGGGGCAGACTACAGTATGCCGGGATGGGAAACATGTCATTATAAAAAGTCACATTATAGCTGCATATTTAGCATGAAAGACATGCTTTTTGACGGGGAAGGTCTTATGTTGTCGTTATTGTAAAATTGACGTTGTAGCGTGTCGTTATAACGGGGTCTAACTGTAGTAATTATTGAAGTAGTGAATTACATATATCTCTCATAGAAATCATTCTGTGCGGCTGCACGGTGGCAGAAATAATAATGAATATGATGAATAATTAATGATGAAAAGATTGAAACCGATAGGTTATTTTTCCACGTTATTTCTTGAGCATCTTGAACAATAAATAAAATAATAATTAAAAGCTAAAGTTGAATTTAGGCCACGAATAGAAAGTGATTTCGTTGAATTCAAAATTCGAAGTGATTTATACAATGAGTTGAAATTGGAACCAAAAAATCAAAAGTTTCTAAATATAATTAAGTACCAAATACTGAATAATGAATATTTAGATATCAATACAGTTGGGTCCGCACAAAGGACAATAATTACTTAGTATTAATCTTCCTTTGTTGGTCAAAATCGAAGTCATTTGCAGCTGGACCTTTCTGCAGATTAGTTAGTCGATAGACACTAAACTTATACATACGCAATTGATTTCCTTGTTTACCTGTTAAGGGTGATTCACACAGTTACTTTGACTCCAAAATGGTCATGACTATTTACATTAACATGACAATCGATTGAGCCTCAATTATTATAACTTATAGCGCCAGCACCAATACTTTTCGTTGATTCAATTAAATACACTTATTCATTTACACAATCAATAGCTGACAATCACAATTAATAGCGGCAGGTTGAACTGTTCACCTTTCCTTGATGTAATTAGTAATTCATACGTCTTAAACCAACAAGAGGCTAATCAAAACTGAACATGGACTGTTCTATTTTCGTTGGTTGATTATTCACAGTTCAAAATACTGCATGAATATGTAACTAGAGTACAGTGGATTTAGACTGAGTAAGTAAATATAAGATGAGCTAAGCTCACTATTACTGTGTATGCATCACATATGTAGCTAGCAAACAGTCGCCAGCTTTGCAATAGTAATTATTCTTTTACTTGATTTTAGCGTCTAATTAAATATTCGACGGTGTGTCTTGTACTCTTTCTCTCTCTCTCTCTCTGTCTTGATTTGCAGCATACATTTGCTCCGTCTCATTAGTATGAAATTTGCAACTTGGAAAAGAATGTACTAGAATGCAATGCAATCTGAGTATTAAAATGATTTAATATCTAACCTTGTCTATCTCAGTTTGTAAAAAATGGGATCTGTGATTCAAAATTTAAATTCAGCCCGAGTACGGATGAAAATTATGACCTTTAAGTTGAATCCAGTGCTAAGTTTGGAGATCCAAGACTGGCTCTTTTTTATGTTCACACTTTCATACGGAGGGCTTGCGGAGTGAAATAAAAACCAAGTGTATATTTAAACAGGGTGCCACCGAGACATCTCAAGTATGCTATGTATATTAGACAAGCGGAGGAAAAAGCACAAGAAAGTTTGAGAAGACACATGTACCATTTGCTCACCTTCCCGTATCCTTGTTATTTACAGTCCTTTACAGTGTCGTGTGTACATATCTGCCCATAGGATACATAGATTCAGTATGGAGTCAGAAAGGGGGAAGATACCTGTCTGTCTGTCTTTATGGAAGCTTTACTTCAATGAGCTCAATTTAGAATTCAAGGATTTGAAAATGGAAACATACCTGGTTCTGTGTTTAATACCTTCTTACCACATACAAGTATTATGTAGCGACTATGACTACGACTACTAGGTACTATACCTTTACCATGGCCAGACCTACCCGAACAGATGATAGTGAAATGTAAAAAGATGGTGTGGAGTTTGCAAGTTTCTGGTCTGAAGGGTTTGCATTTGAAAGAAAGACAAAATTTTTTTTTGTCCCAAGTAGAAGGCAAAGAAATTGCAAAGTTTAGGGGATTCGCTATTTGAGCTGGTTGATGCAGTTGAATGAAAGTGAAACTGCCCGAATTAAAGGAGAAAGAGACTGAGCACGAGAGAGAAAGACATGAAAAGGTTTATCTCTTCTTGAATTTTGGCTCTTGACTCCAGTATTCTGGCTCTGTTTTCTTCTTCCTGATTCCACGACCAGCACAAGTCAGAGTTAGACTTACTCTTCGGGGAAGTCGAAAGCGGATAATGTCTGAGCAGTTTAATGTTTTATAATTTTTTGCTGACTATATAGGGTTTAAGGTTTTGTTGTCGTTGGAGTTTCTAGTCTATGTGTGTATGAAGCTGACTTTCCCGTGCTCATTCATAGCTATACATAAAGTACAATGTACATACGTTATTATAAACAGTTACTGTTGTTGAGAAAGAAACAACTGCGTACACATAAATCCTTGATGCCTCTACTATATTTTATCCTGTGTTTATAATCGTTCATAATAAATACACACCCCTTCCTAGATAAAGGACTATTTGTTGTTTCCATTTCCTACCATATTTCTCTAGTCAGAGTCAGTATTAGCGTAAGACAGGGTTTAGGCATCCCTATCTTCAGAATGGAAATAGGCAAGCTTTCTTTTCGCATTCTATGACTCCATACTTCCCACAATCCGTATGTCGACCGGTTTAATCCAATGTTCTTCCATGTTCCGGAACTCTTCTAGAATGAATTTCAGGCAGTCCCATTTTCATACATAAAACCGTCATACATATCACAACTATTGAGACCATTATCACAGATTTTGACTCACTTCCGGAATTTCAGAATTCCTTCTGTTTTATTCAGTACATAAGCTAAACCACAGGGATGAGTAGGCATAAGAATAGGTTTTTTCCTTTGTTTTTGAGACAGAATATCGAAATTCAGAGTTTGACAGTAGCTCCATTCCTGATTTGTAATTTGATTTTAATTGAGATGACAACTGTGCCTGGCGGACATCCATGAGATTATTATTATGTGAGTACAGGTGATGGTACGGATGAGGGCAAATTGCTTTAGATAGAATGTATAATGTTGTGTGAGGGACAGATATGTATTGGAGTTGTGAGTACTAATAATAAGCGATTGCACGCAATTAAGTAATTATGCGGTGAAGGAGATTTCATGAATGCCGATGTGGATGCCAGTGTTCAAGCAACTTTAAGTAATTGATTAAACAGCTTCTATTAATTGGTTTAGACCAAGGTAAAGAATGGGCGGAATTCAAAATGAAAAGTGTAACCCGAGTTGCATCTATGAATGTACACTCGACAATGAAAGACCATCAATACGGTTATACCGTCTAGCCAATGTTGGTTTAAGAGACGAGTTCATAAAGAGGTATGATTATATGCCGGAGCACACGGGTTGTTGTAGCTGTAGCTGTAGTTGTAGGCATTTAGGATTCCTGTAGTTCATGAATTAAGGTCATGCATTCACAACTGGTAGTCGGTGCGATACGATGCGAGGGTAGCTTGTCTCATTATCTTTCTGTTGACTTTACATTTGCATTCCAGGCAGGGTAAGTAATTATTTGAGGCTAGAGAGTCAGAATTAGTCATTTCATCCTTAATTTATGACTTAATTTGACGTGAGCTTTTAGCAAACTCTTATAAATGGTACATCAAACCATGTTATCATTAAGTGCAGACAAAGCACTTGATGCAATCTCGTTCCATACTTTTATGATGATGTGATGCTCTTAAAGGCTTTTCTAAATAGATTAATTTCAAGATGGAATAACTTGATTACCCTGCTGTGATACACTGGCTAAGTCAAAAAATATGTAGTCTTTAGTCAGACATGTAGTAGTTAATGATGCATATAAATTAGCGATGAAAGTTTGACACATGAAGACATCTCCCGTCTCCAAGTCTGATGGCTAGCTGTAATTATCAGTGAAAACTGCAAGGAAATATTTTATTATGAATAACCAGCACCACAAAATGTAAATTGCATTTATGGCTGGAAGGGGTCTGTGTATCCCCTGCATCCATTAAATGCTCACGAGTCACGTGGACGGGTTGATGGTAATGTAATGGTTCTTCAACTTTACTCATAATATTTCTTTTTTAGATTCTAGATTTGTTATTTAAAGAATATATATATATACACACACAGGTATCTCCAAGTGGATGTTGCAAACTACAGACTCCAACTTTGTAGCTTTAAGACGCGAGCTTAAAGCTAAGCGTAAAAGATGAAAGACGAAAGATCAACTTACAATCAGATTCAGAAATATATGGTATTCGTACCAACTAATGTGATTCCACTCCCGAAATGAAGATATTTGAGGTGACTTATGTAGGAAATAGCTGTAGCTGTGTAGATGATGAAAACAGGAGTGGGGCTACGGTCATAAAATCCCTATATACAAGGGTGGATATACATACATAGGTATATAAGGATATTTATAAAGATGGATAGGTATATAAAGATATAGGCACAGGTGTATAGGCATATAAAGAATAAAGGGTTAGAGTGGAGTAAAAATTCTCATCTCAAGAGCTACAAGTAGTATCTCTAACTTCCTGTATAACTCTACAAGCGCTCTCATCATGATTTACTGTTATGGTTTTCAACCGCAAAGCAACGCAATGTTCTTTGAATATATAAAGTATACGTCTAAAATTGGAAAATATACGTAACCGCGAAGATGAGGACAACTTCTTCGTGGGTTAAGCCTCTATTTCATGAATACTTTTTAGAAAGAACCTCCTCAACTAAACTCCTGTACATGTACTTCCACTCTCACTCTCACTCTCACTCTCACTCTCACTCCTCTCGTCTCTCGAACACTCTAGACGGTGAGGTTAAAATGTAAAGGCAAAATCCTCCTGCCTTTTCTTCCATACAGCTCCCAGAAAGTTTTTGTTTGTTTTTTTACCACTAAAGCCAATCCCACAGTCATTGCCACAAAATCAAATATCAAAACTGAAAAAGCCAGAAAGTTGGTTTTGGTTTTGGCTTTGGCTTTGGCTTTGGCTCTGCTCTGCTCCGGCTCCGTCCGTCTCATCGCTCTTCTTCTACACCTCCACATACCCATATACGGAGGTACCTATGTATGCAGGCGCAAACTGCATGGTCAGCTGTTTTTGAAGTTTTTGAATTAATATTAAATAAAAACACATACATGCACACGTACCTCACGTCCTAAAAATGCTATTAGCTTTTGTATATTACTTACTTGAATGAAGTTGGCAAAACTCACAAATTTTATTTGTTTGTGCTTGCAGTTGAGTTTTGCTCGGTGTTGCTTGTACGTTGGATCTCATCATAATAAATTAATTCACAGGTAAAAATACAGTTATTACTGGAAAATTGAGCTTGGTTCAGTGAGAGCGGGATGGTGTGAGTAATGGATGATGGGAAAAGTTGAGGTTGAGCAGTGGAAATCATGTTGTTTTTGTAATCTTTGGTTTTTAGCAATGATAATAGATTATTGTGTGTTGCATGGATGATAATTGCGGTGCAAGAGGATGGGGAAATATATACTTGAGCAGATCTGGGTTACTTCATTCCATGGGGGCATAAATTAATTTTGTGTAGACGAGAAAAAACGATGTGGAAGGAGATTGTGGAGGATCTGGTATTTCTATGACAACGACTATGAGTCACTACATATACTTGGGGCCGAGCATGTTCATGGGTTGTAAGAGAAGTTTGTTTTATCTCCGATTGTAGATTTTATGAAAGACGTCAGGTAGACTAGTACTACGAATGGGACTGAGAGTATCAATGCCACGGCATGGTACAGGTTACACCCGATCTCCACACACAATGTTTGTCTACTCATTGTTAGGGATCGAGGAAGAATGCAGATGTGAATGTGGATATTGAGCTGAGAATACGAGGATGGAGCAGACGGTCCTTGAAACCTTGAATGAGGAAACCAAAGATGGGTGGAATAAAACAAGTTTTCGGATTTCTGTATTCCTGGATGTTGGTATAGATAGGTGAAAGCCGCGCCACTCAACCTCCTATGACAAGTCGTCGTGTCTGCAGTGCCTACCTAAGACCACGTAAATGCTAAACTTGAGTTGGTTTTGGTTTCATACGTGAAGCGGTCCTCTCTTTTTGTATATAAAATCGTGTCATAAAATTAGATATGTGTAATCTTATAGCGGGCCGTAAAATAATAGGAAAGGGCACTATCCCATCTCATAAATCAGGGGGAGGGCGGCCGCATATTGAGCAGAGAAGAAGCCATGTGTCTTTTTCTTTCTTTAGTGTCTCCTGGTGGAACAAAGATGTTTAAAGGGATGGACTTGTGCGAAGTTAGAACGAACGGAACGAAACGAAAACGAAAGTAAGACCAGCCAGCCAGCCTAGCCAAGCCAAGCCAAACCAAACCAAACCAAACCAAACCAAGCCAAGCCAGAGCGACGAGTGAGTGTCTGTGTCGCTGTCTAGCCCCAGCTTTTACCTAACCTGCCTAGGTACTTCTACTACATATCAACTGCATTCATCTAAAGCTTTAACTCCCGGTGTAGAATTTGGTGTGTGAATTCTGGCTACTGGATCTCAATGGTCTTGTCGTTCTCACAGCCACAGCTACCTATGTATGTATGTGTATGTGTACAAAGCCTTGAGCTGTATATGCTGCCCAATAACGCTCAAGTCTTTCACTATTTCATACATTTATTCCCAAAAATTTCCTACGGGGAAGTTTTAAATTTTAAATCACCTTCAAGGATTACACTCGAGTTCTAATAGGGAGTTGGTTTGGTAGTTCGTAGTCACTCGGTTTTACTGTACTTTCTCCTTCGCACCATCTCGCCTCACACCAAGCCTTCACATCCGACTCACTTCTCACTTCACGCACATTCTTACCATACCATTAATCGCAAATCGCAATTATTACTTTGCAACTTTTGAACATTTGATTTGACATGAAACAATGTAAAAGTTATTTTATTGCGTCTCATCATCTCTCTACATTCTTTTAATGGGAACTTGCCCAAGAGAAATGGTTTAAGAAACGATACGATACGGTGCAGTGTTGATAAAAAAGAAGTGGATTACTAATACTGCCGCAGTCATCCGGAGAGCAGTGAACAACTAGAAATGTGTACTGTTAGTTATTTCATGACAACTATCAAAGCCCAGGATGTGAACTACATTGGGTGAATGTCACAGTTACATGGGCGTTCCATGGGCAGACCAAGCAAAAGAAATTTGATTCATTGCGACTTGTGGTGAATCAGAAAAAGTAATCAACTTTGTCGTTCGCAACCATAAAAATCAGGAATAGTAGCTATGAATTGTCACCTCTTCAAATAACTACAGACCAAGACATTCATGATTAGAGAAATAGAGTAAAATGAAAATTATTACGACGGAGCTTCTGGGGACGCTAAAATAAAAGTCAAGTAAGAAAAAAAAAGTATGTGGTCATAGACCTCTCGCGGGATCATATTATGTCTGGGGGATGGTTTCATCCAATGAGATAAATGACACTTCTGCCAATCACATGGGTACTACATGTGTAGAACAAATAATCCTGTCCTACAAAATCATATGTCACACTCGTCAATGATGATTGTCTTCTTCTACGCTTTCTTCATCCTTTTCACCCTGTCTCCTGTCTTTTTTCGGTTTAAAGCTCAATCCTCTGAGACCACAACCATCCCATCACCATCACCACAAGTCGGCTCCTTTCCCACTCATTCTTTCGTCAAGTCATGCAGAGCTTTTACAGTCTACTGGAGAATTTCCTACTTCGATTACAAAATATAGATTATATGCTTTCGTCTATTTAGATGTTCGTCTCGGAAAACTTTACGTCAGAGGTTGATGGTATTACTTGGTGTATTGTCGCTATTGTAGCTATGCGTGTGCACTTACACATACATTACAAGACTCCATACATATCTCCACCTACCTACATTCACTGTCTGTTCCGAGGGAAACAGAAACTTTGAATATCTACTTATCAACTTTCTTAAAAATTTATACTATTCTGTTAACGCTCACATGAACTTCCAGCACACCGGCTTCATTCTCCTTCCCACTCTTTTATCTTCGGTGGGCAACGAAACCACAGAATTCTTTGTCGCAATAAAAAAATTCTCATTTGTACATCCATTTTATTCGCGGCGAAGTCAAGTCAAGCTAAAACGAAGAGATAGTTCGGCAAGGGAACAAAGTACACAAAGGTAGTAAGTAATGTACGGTGCAGGTATACGGACACGACAGTCAGCTCTCCTGTGTTCTACTGATGCATTAGGGCGGTAAGTTTGGTGGTCTAGGCCCCGATTCATGGTTGGTTGTGGTTTGCGGAATGAGTTGAGGTGAGAAAAGGTTATCTTTAACTCATAAGTGTAAGTTACGCTGTGTTCTAAAAATGTCTGTGAGATAAGAGTCGAAGCTGGGTTTTTTGTATGGGTATTTGTATGGCTTGGAATGCATGGTGATGGTAAGAAATGGAGTAAGGAAATGTCCATATATGTACATACAGTGCTCTGTGGGATTGTTTTCGTTCCAAATGAAGTATCTATATGTGCATTTTCGGTCTCATATATATGTAGGAATGTTCGAGGATCTCCCTTCCCTCTATCTCTCGGTCTCCTCTGTCTGATTATAATAGGGAAAACAAAAGTAGAAAGTTGCTTTCATTTTTCTGAGTGGAAGATTACAAAATCAATAAGAGGAATTCCATGGGAAATCCCATGTTGCCGCAGGTACAGAGCAGAACTGCTGGAACTGATTGTGGATTAAATATTCGTGTGCATAGCGTCGCGATAAGTTTCTTAAGATGTGAAAGCCAAAGCCAAATTCAACCACGGAAGATCCGACAAACATCCGTTATCTGTATAGCCGGGCAAAAGGCTGATTTCCAAAAGGGAAGAGAGAACGGAACGGAGTAGGTAGGTATTTAACTACCTACCTTGGTATACGGTGGCGCATGAATCCGAATCCATTCTGGAGGCTACACGGCATGAATTCCATGACTCTTATTACGACTCCTAAGACTCAGTCCTGCTTCGTCCTTATGATATTACCCGGCACTGTGAAGTGGAACTGGAGCTGGAACTGGAACTGTTGCCAGAGCAAACTCTAACTCTACACTCTCTACATTGTCTTATTTGAGAATACAGTAGTTACTCGTACAATTAACTTTGTCCTCTTATAAACTAAATGGCAAATATATTCAAATAAACTAAGGGGACTCCTCTAACAAACTGGAGGAATCGCACATTGCATGCATATGTGACTACAGGAGAAAGATAGGGAAGGAGAGAGAGAGTGAGAGAGAGCTGTTACCATTTTAGTTTACTTAAGTGCATTTCCTGTTCTTAAGTGTGCTGTGGCTATGGCTGAAATGGATGGGAAGAAGTAAAAGAGAATCTTGTTGCCGGATGGTAAGCATCACCATTCGGGTTGGAAGTATCCGATATAAATAAGCCACAATCTTTGGTTCCTTGAGCATCCAACGAGGAAATTAGCAGACAGTTGTGCTCCAAGCAATTAGTTATTTTTTCATAAAGTTTATATCTTTCACATTCATGCTATGCTCTACAACCACATTCTATCAAGTTGGATTTTTCAAAGGAGGAAGTGGAAGCACTAAGCAGCCGTTACTTTGTCTGCTACGCCTTCTATACGTCTTCCGTTCGTGCACTAATAATATTTTGAGTTTTTTTTTATATAGTATCCTTCATATTTGATGTGATGTGTGGCAAGGGTAATTCCTATTCTAGAAATGTAGTCTTTAAGTATGTGTTACTAAAGAGCACTTTACTGACATCGCATTCCTTGGAAGTGGTGGTAGTCGTCGTCGTCGTCGTAGTGGTGTGATATAAATAGCCGAATAGTAATACAAGAAATATTGCAGTGCACTAATAAAAACTTTTTGGCACTGCTATTTGATTTTTTCCCTCTCGTTTCCCGACGTACACAAGCGCATCATTCGAGCTTGTCGTTCAAAGGCGAAGATATTAATTGTATTGCAATGCAAAATACAAATTACAAATAAGAGGCAATTAGACGTCGTAAACTCGAAAATACCTATGTAAATTTGGTTCAATTGACTGTGACTTTGACTATTTCGTTATTATTATTCAGACTGTCATGTTCGTGTTGTCGGAAATAAGTAATTGTTCCACGTGGAAGCCATTTAATTGCATATCAGCTCTGCCAGTCAGTTCAAGTCTGCATTCGTTCAAGTGCTTCAGGAAACGCACGCGGGACGAAAGTCAGGGATGCGAATTATTAATATAAATTCTAAGCATCATTTGAAAATATAATTTTTCATTCCCTGCTTCTCAGCCTGAGTCCTCAGTCTTAAAGTCACTAGTGAAGTTGCCGTGAGGAATGCAGTCGGATATTTTTCTCAAATGTTGATGATAAACTCTGCTTTTTACAAGTATGTTAATAAATTCCAGAGATAGGCATGTGCTATTTACTCAAGTATATTTCATCATACAGTCAGAGTCGCTGTCGTCTTCGTCGTTGTCGTTGTCGTCGCATCTGCTCAATTTACCAAGTCTGCAGACTTGATTACAGTTATTTATATCAAGTCTATTTTTCCTAGCAACTGCTTCCTCAAGCACAGTTTCTTTTTTCTAGGCAGCTCGATTGCCTGTGTCTCTAAGTCAGTGAAAGTATGGTATGGTGTAGTGTGGATGGAGAAGGTAACCGACCTAGGTTGATGTTGATCATAAAAAAGAACCGAAGGTGAGGTAGACACTTTTGGCTCGCTCGTCTTGTCTCACAAGCTGTCTCATTCATATAGAATAGCATAGGTGTGTAGTGTGTAGCTGCTACACAGGGTGAGTTCACCACGCTAGTGAGTAGGTATAAGGGAGAAATTATAGGAAATGAATGGACTGGAGACGGTGCGGAAGGAGTTTTGTGAATCACGGCATTATCTCCTTGCTTTACTCAGCTATAGTAATACCACTGAGAGTGTGAGTGTCCTTCGATCGACTTATCGTTAGGTATTTCAGATGACAATGGAAATAATGGGCTGCAGTTACTGGAAATGTTAACTTAAGTGAACTGAAGATGGTGATGGTTTTTTCTCAGGACTCAGGATCTCTATCTCGTGCCTCGCTCTTTGTCACTGGATTTTTTTCCACTGTACTTTCTTCCTCATTGAATTTAGATACTAGGACTCTACGCGTCAGGAATTGCAAGCCTCTGGCCTCTGTAGAGTTGACGATAACTTGGTGAGATCTCCTTGTCTGTCTGTCTGTCTGTCTATCTGTCTGACTGTGTCTGCGTGTACTGGAACAAGTCGCCGTATTTGGTTAGAATGAACAGCAGAAACGGAATGGGAGGAGGGAATGCCAAGTCAATTGAGCTGAATTGAATTTATCTGAGAAATAATCATTTTACCAGAGTTGAAAATGAGATGGCTTTTGTCACATTCGCATTCGGCCTACGAACAAATCCTTGGGGTAGATAAATGTAAATTGTAAATTTATACCTGCTTGCTCAATTCTTCCGTAACAACTTGCCGCTGTCTTTGTCAGTTTCTGACTTTTCTTCTCTCTCCCTTATTATTCCTGCTCTGACCGTGAGCTTGGGGCTTTCTTGTATATCTGTATTGTATTGTATTGTATTTTGTGCGTTGTATTTCATTAATTTTGGTAATTACTCCCCCGTTTGTTGATTCTTTCCGTTCGTTTCGTTTGTGTGTGCGTTTTTTGAGTTCCGAGTACCTGCACAGCGTGCGACGCGTAACTACCACCTGGGCAATTTTTATTGTGCCAAATCAAAAGTTAAGGCAGAAAAGG
>JAAXYX010003959.1:0-12111 GCA_036851915.1 Ptenothrix huangshanensis | reverse complement strand
TTCTTTTAGAACGAAATAGTCATTTTCTGGCCGAAATGCCTAAGTTCCGGTAGACTGTTGATTGTATTGACATGGAAGTGCGAAGATCAACGACAGTAACGGGACTATCTGTAGGACTAAGGTGCCTCGCTCCTGTGTGTTAGTGTTAGTATAGTGTAAGGATGTTCTCGCCTCGCCACTAAACTAAATTACAGTACAGTACACTACACTACACTAAGCCTTCATGACGAAACTAACGATCACGTAAAGTGGAAATATTCAGTATCCCCAGTGGATAAATTGGCATGTGTATTTGCTTAGGGAGAAAATTGGGATAAAGGAAGGGGGGAGGGTTGAATGGAGTCTCATATATAGTTAGGCTTAAGGAATGAAGAATGAGGGATTTTATTTGTTCAAAAAACCTTAGAAAATAACTTAAGAAATTAATTAAAATACTAGATGAAGATCGAGAGTAGGTGTAAGCTGTAGCTGTAGTTGTAGTGGAGTGTGTTCTGTTGTGTGCTCTTGTTTGTGTAGGGTGTACGGGGACTTAATTAAAATGTGGAAAACATCCAAAGATTTCCCATGTACGAGCCCAAGCCAAGCTTAGCCGTGCCGTATTCGATGCAAATATGGATTTAGATGACGTCAAAGATTCGGTGGAAAAGCAACCAAATTTATTTTATGTTATTACCATAGTGTAATTAATTACTACGCGTGGACGACTGTTCTATCTGTAAAGCAAAGCAAGTAACTCAACTAACCTAAGTCTCAGTACTTAAACTGGTATATATTGGTATAGCTTTGGAATGCATGCATGCATAGGCATGTAGGTATGTGGGAAACAACATCAAATGGGAAGTTAGTGCAGTACCTAGTATTGGATTTGGCATTGCATTGGTATTGGGCTATTGGGACGATCGGCATCGGCATCGGCAGTCGGCAAGTATGAAGTTTCGAGACCATATGCATGCAAAACAAGTTACTATTGCTATTGCTACACAGTTCGTTAGTTGTTCGCTCAAGGCCTATGACTAGAACTAGAACTAGACCTAGAAATAAACCAGCTTCATCCGAAAAAAATCAGACCTACGGTTACGGTGCTCCCACACACACACACACACACACACTCACAAAGACAAATACCTACAGTGTCTCACAAGTAGTTCCCTTTCCCGTCGCATGCTTACCTGGTCCGCCAAAAGACTGATTAGTCTCGCGGCTGCAGCTGGCTTATTTCAAGTGTGTATGTCCTTTTCTCCTATTCACATAGTGAGCATGGCATTTGAATTTAATGACTACCATCTGATTTATCGCCCGAATAGGTGCACGCAAAAACATCCTTTTGGTTTTGCTATTTCACTCCTAAATGTTTCCTTGCTCCTTTTCCTTCATTCTCCTCTACATACATACTAATACAAAGGTACACTGTATAAAACCACCTTCCATCATTCCACACTTTGATTACGTTCACGTTCCTATTTCCATCCAAGGATTCAATGTTTTCTCAAAATCTCATTTCCTTAACAATAAATCCATCTACGACTCCACGTAAAGGTATCTAGCAAACCAAACATTCCTACCTAATTATACACCTACGACCAAATAATTACCCATGCTCCTGCTGCTCCCAATCTTTCCCATTATCTGTATGTTAAGATACAGTACATAGAAAATAACTGTAGAGAACGCACAATGACTCAGATAGACGGTTCCAGAGAGAAACTAACTAACATAATCTAATGTTTGTGGCCAATGCAATACCATACTAATAATATTAATAATCGACTGCAACTTGCAGTAAGGTTCGCTTCTACATACTGTACGTATCTGTAGTAAGTCGTAAAAGCCCAAATTCCCATTCCCATTAGTGAATTATTAACTTTGCCAACACACGTTTTTCCTCCTTGATGAAATACAAGCAAATGATCATCATGGAAATTAATGTATTTTGCCGGAATCAGTGGCGTAACCAGGGCAGGGGTAGGCCAGGCGGGCCTAGGCCTACCTAATAATCGGACGAAATTTACTCTCTAAGATGCAGTTTTTTCAAAAATCTACACTAGACAAGAGTCATTTTTTTAAAAAATTAACATAAAAACAGATGCAGTTTTTTGTTTACACAAAAAAGACGCATTTTTAAAATTTACTCAAAAACAGCCGTTTTTTTTTAATTTACGCAAAAACAGACACCATGTTTTGAAATTTATAAAAAACACGCTTTTTTAGCTAATACAAAAACACATGCAGTTTATTTGTTTAAACAAAAAACAGCATTTTTTAAAATTTACTCAAAAAACACAGCAGTTTTTTTTAATTTACACAAAAACACAAGCAGATTTTTTTGAGTTACGCAAAAACAGATATCGTTTTTTTTAAATTTTCAAAAAACAGACGCATTTTTTTAGTTAATACAAAAACACATGAAGTTTATTTGGAATTTACACAAAAAAGACCCATTTTTTTTAAATTTACACAAAAATACAAGCAGATTTTTTTGATTTACGCAAAAACAGATACCGTTTTTTGAGACTTATAAAAAACAGACTCATTTTTTTAGCGTATGCAAAAACACATGCATATGTTTTTTGAAATTTACCAAAAATTAGATGTCGTTTTTTTGGTAGGCCTACCAGAAAAAAATCCTGCTTACGCTACTGGCTGGAATGAGGTGAAATTATTTGGATTGAGGGACAACACTGCTCCAGCTTTTTCAGTTAAACGGATACTCGGTCAGTAGTGAGTGAAGCAATATCTGTAACCAAGCAATGGCAGGGAGGTTGAGGATGGGCAGAGGAATAATTAACAGTTCAGGACATTCACGTTGCAAGGGTATCTGTAAATACAGAGAGGAGTAAAGTGCCTACATATTTCGTGGATTATGACACGTTGACCCTTTATTGAGGATTGTCAGTCAACGTCAAAGCCAGCTACAGCTGCTGTGATAGAAGCAAGTACCTATGCTAGTCTTTGGGTAAACATAGCACTCCATTAAGTATGAAAATTGTATGTTTCGGAACAGTTAAATGAATTTAAATGGCGTGGAACTTTGTTTATAACCATAACTTAGGGAGGCAAGGGTACTTGAGAGAACGAAATATTAAACGGTGGCTGCAGTATTGATAAAGGAATTTCTTTCCAGACTTGAGCAAGGGGGAAAGTATTGGCATTGGCTTGGCATTGTCCCTACATACATACACTCCTTCTGTCGCTCCAGCAGTCTCCTGTGTACAAGGAATATCAGTGTTTATTATAGGTGGGTGTACTTGAGCAGTGCACTGCCTCCACAGTTACAATCTTTTAAGACAACTTATTCTATTTACGAGGTTCACATTGTTTCTCCGGAGCTAAAATGAGACCATTTACTTTCGACTGCCGACTGCTGCTACTTGCTTTGTAATTCTATTTAACGGAGAGGGCATGTGATATTTGGTAATGTGGGCTCGAAATGCTCGTAAGTCAAACAAATGGTAATGGTTATTGCATGAATTGGATGCATACATTGTACATATTCCCACTCCTTTTTTTAGTTTGCGTACGTAAACCGTGTGGTGTGGTTTTGGCTTCACTTTGCCTTGGCTTGGCCTTGTATTCATTACTTTTTGCAATTATTTTCGTGGAAATAATTTTGAACCAATATTCTACTTTTATTGTTGCTTCTCATGAAAAATACAGACAATAAACTCTACCTTAGGATGGTATACAACTTTCAACTCCAACTCGACACTAATGCATTACGTGGCCGAATACCAGACCAGATCAGACCAGACCAGAATCGTACGAATTTTCTACACGACTTCACTAGCAATCGCAACATCATCGCATCGTCGTCCAGTAGTGTCATTATCCAAATATGTAATATGTAATTATATGCATTTCGAAACAATGTTTTGTCTCTATCTCTCTTACAGGTTGGCATATAATAGTACAGGTGAAATTTTCGTGGAAATAATTTTGAACCAATATTCTACTTTTATTGTTGCTTCTCATGAAAAATACAGACAATAAACTCTACCTTAGGATGGAACTCCAACTCGACACTAATGCATTACGTGGCCGAATACCAGACCAGACCAAACCAGAATCGTACGAATTTCCTACACACCTTCACTAGCAATCGCAACATCATCCGTTAGTGTCATTATCCAAATATGCAATATGTAATTATATGCATTTCGAAACAATGTTTTGTCTCTATCTCTCTTACAGGTTGGCATATAATAGTACAGGTGAAATACATTTTTTCCAAAATGTCAAGTGCAGACAGATCATTGAAACTGAAAAATGTAATAATTTGAGCTTGCTCCTGCTCCACTTCAAAGAAAACAGCAACTCCGGTGTATGGGATTTGTGGAGCATTTGTGAATTGTGAATTGCAAATGCTTGTATTCACTTGAAAGTAATTTATTCATTACATTTTAAGTAACCATTAGCATTATACGGGATGCAATTTTCCCAACTTGAAATGCTACCGACACCGAAACCGACTTATACTGAAAAAAGTACTTGTTGGAACAAAAATGAATCTGCACAGGCATACATATAAGGCTTAATTGACGTTATATGTACTCGTCCAAGTTTCAAGTTTCAATTAAAAGTTTGATACTAACTGGAAAAAAGTTTACCCTTTATCACAACAATAATAATAAAAGTTATTACTGCAACTGTAACTTTTAATATGTTCAGGTTTTATGAACCATGGTATGGTTAATTTTACCAACATATAATTATGTGCTGTAGTAATTACACTTTCTCAAATTAGGAGTACATTCAAGATGCAAAGTTTATACATTGTATTTTTTCTCTATTTGTAGTACCTATCTCCAACTGAAATTTATTTAGACTTGTTGTTGTCGTTATGAAGAAAAAACTATTAAAATTACCTTGCATATGTACACGCCAATTTTATAAATAGGTACTGCAAAATCCAGAATCAACTTGAAAAAGATGTTGTCATTTGAAGTCAAGTGAAACGTAGGGAGTTTAGCTGTGAAAAAATCAACGTTTGAATCAAGATTCAAGATGCATGCAATTCAGATTCACTTGATTTTACCATGAATTTGATTTATTTCCTTGTGGATGCATACCGTCATGAATGCACATATTTGTTGAGTCGGGACGTTTGTCGTTGTCACCAATCAAGTTCAGAGGAAATCAATGGGAAGGGGTAAACTGAATATAGATATGTAAATGAAGTTTTTCTCAAAGCTATTTACCTAGGCATTGCCTATTCCTCACACGTCTATTATATTGATTACGTATCCTATCCTACCTCCACTACCATAGGATCATAACATAACACCAGCCGCACCACGACAATCGTTAAATTTTCATTCTCGCAGCAACTCTCGCACAACCGAGATCCAAGATAAGACGTACATAATAATAACCACTAATACGAAATGGGAACCAGTAATGTAACTAAATGAGAGAAATTCCTTTGCTCTCCTTTCCTATGATTTTCCGAAAGGAAGTTCCGTTCAAGTCTTGAAAAAAGAAGGAGTAGCCAGGAAGCACAAGATTATGTAATATTGTGCAACAATTCCATTCCGATTACTAATAATACGTATACTTATTACTTATTGCTACACAGTGGATACTAAAGCCATCGCATAGGTATGTATGTATAATCGTATTTAATGGCGATCTGAATTGAATTCCCCTACTGTATTTTATCCTATGCCCTATAACTATTGATGATTACATTATCAATAGTTACTAATCATTGAAAGCTTTAAGTATGTAGTTCCAACATTAGTTTTTATTAACCTTTTGGGCTCGGCTTATATAAGAAAAAATAACATGGTGCCTTATGGGATTTACATTGACGCAAATATGAGTCATTCGGGCCCAAAAGGTTAATATTGAGTTTCAAGAAATGAAATGTTCCCTACTTTCATAAATCCTGTTAAGAATCCTGCATTTGATCTGATTTGATTTTTGATTTGTACAGACACAGACAGAGATAGACAGCTCCGGCTCTATAATTAGTGTAGGTATAATTATTAAATTTGTGCTCACAAAGTCTAGAATTTTGACTTTTGAGATTTCAGCATGACATTTGAATGATGAAAGGAAGAAGAAGGGATTGCATAAGTGTTACGAAATGCGGTAGGTAATTAGCTACTGTACGCCGGAGTGCTGACAGATAGGAGAGGAAACAACATTCTTGCCGTTGAACTTGGAATTGGGCAACCGAGATGACACGATAAAAAACTATGACGAAGCCAGATTGAGGTCAATCATGTGTTGTCAAGGGAGATAACATATATATTGGACCATGAAAAAGGGAATGATGAAAATTATGACGTATTTTTATCACTTCATCACATGTTCCTTTTTCATGCACCATAAGATTTACCCTCGACTAGCGGTGTTTTACATTTACACATTTCCCATCCCAATCTCAATCCCAATACGCTCTCCGCAAACACTTGGTATTGGTAGGTACCTACTAGCCAATAACCCACAACCCAATGCGATGCGAGCTCTACTCTACTAATACAACAAATATCCCGTTGGCATAAATATCAAGAGAGAGAGAGAGAGAGAGAGAGAGAGAGATAAAAATTTTGGAATCATTTTGGTATAATTGTACCCTTTGATATATGGAGAACAAGCGTGTTTTATGTGTTCCCTGCTGTGAGCGTCACATAAGATGCTTTAATCATATTTGTATGTGGTGTCGTGTACTGGTGTTACAGATGACGGGAAGTAGTTAACTACCAGACTCGGGAGCAAGGAATACATATAGGTATATTGGAAAAGACATGGGTTGTGTTGTGGTTGTGGTCATTTGTGTAGGTTCTATTTCTACTCCACTACCTTTCTATTATCGGCATGATGGGTATTACTAATACAGATATTGATTGAGCGCAGCTTAAAATCTTCTTTTTCTTTTGGTAGCAATCATGGAATATAAGCTCGCTCAAGTCCAAGTCCAAGTACCTACATAAGGCTATTTAGTTAGTATCAAGACGTAACGACGTAAAACAGTTTCCTCGCTCAAGTGTTCATCAAGTCGAGGAAATGTACTTAACTATAGCCATAGCACATCGCTCAGATGACCATCTAACTTGATCAGTTCCAGTTCCAATACAAACTGATTTGCTACTAATATCAGCGTGAATGTAGACGAGAAAAAGTACCCAGTTTTACGTACCTTACGTTAGTAGTACCTACGTACGTTTTTACGCCTTTTTACTGTTAAAGTTACCACGGAGCTAATAATGACTCAAGTTGATCTCTGCTACTGCACACGAAACGAGTCAAATGATCTATTAATAATATCCAGAAGATTATGTATACACGACAAGTTATGACCTATGATGGTTAATTGAACGGGGCCATGTGGTTTTGAACAGTAGGAGCATTATTCACTACCTTATCTCTAGTGCTAAGTTGAACGTAAACGACTTAAAAATCCAATCATTTAAATTTCTCCGCCCGAGCATAATTCTCCTTGTTACTTTCTTTGATTTGTGTCGTGTCGTGTCGTGTCATTTATTCATGAGCAAGTTTAGGCAGTGATGGTGATGGCAACTCTGTTATTACCTAAATGATGATAATTCCGATTGCGGTACAATATGCAAGTGTCAACAGAAAATAATATTATGAGATGAGATGAAATGAGACGGTAATTAAGATAAGAGAAGAAGATGTGGAGTTGGAGAAGCAAACTTTTGTTTGACTCGAGTAAATTTTGCAATTGGCACTGTGCTCATACAGATATGGGCACTTGCTATGTATCTGTAGCTCGAAGGGAAAATGCAGAAAAAAATAAATGTAGATACATATAGAGCTAGAGAGCTTTTATCAAAAGTAGAGCGAACGAGGGTGATTTGGATTTGGATTTGGATTTGGATGTGGATGTGGACTTGGATCGAGAGGAGGTTAGAGAGCAAAGTTGGGAAAAAGAGACGAGGAGCAGTTGGTCGTCTTGTAGACTGTCATGATGTCATTGGTAGGACGATGTAAAATGTACGTGGATGTCATGTCACCGTCTTCCATTACTTCCAAGCTCCAGCCATGCCATCCAAATCCATGTGAAATTGGAGCGAAGTGAACACTTTATTTAGAAACAAGTTGACAAACGTTTCGGTCAACTCACTCAGTCGAAAATCCTTTCTCGGCAAAGTAACAATTAAAACTGCTCATCAACTTCACAGTCGAGACTACTTGCCTCCAAGAATACTAAATTGCTAAATTGTCTAAAGACTTGTCACCAAAATATATTTTGCAAAAACATTTCGCAACTTTTACTTTTGAAGCCTACTCAGTGGGAGAGAGGGAGTCGAATTCAAAGTCGGATTCCGACTTGACTTACTACATATACAATATACGTACAGTCTTGATATCAAAATTTAACTCAAATCTTAACTCAAGTGTGAACAGAGAGAGAGAGAGAGTCTTGTCATTTGAGATACAATTGAAAGGACGACTTTTCGGTGAATTGCGTTGTGTAACGGAACCTGGGAGCAAATTTAAAGAGACTACAAGCAACGGAGATTGTGCCGTGTGATCGAGTTTATAGGATCTTGAAAATCTAAGAAAAAGAATGAAACTCTCGGTTCGCGTCAGAGGAGAATGGTTCCACATTCCATGCAAGGATGGTTAGTCATTTCATTTTACTACCAACTTTCCAATGTACTAAACTCAAACTGAAACTCAACCGAGAGAGACATGAGGACGAAGGACGAAGGCAAAGACGATCCAGAATGGAATCCAGAGATGAGAGAGAGAGAGAGAGAGTGAGTGTAAGACTGTAGATCTCGGGATGTAAAAGGGATAGTTGCAGATGCAAGTTGTTTTATCTGCTCCTCACATATTCATTTTCATTCTACATTCACCATTTCTACATTTGCTTGTCCTTCTTCCTCTCTCTCTCTCTCTCTGTCTCTCTCTTCCCTTCTCGTTTTGTCGAATGTCTGTCGGCGTGTAAAAAGCTGGTGGGTTAAATAGAAGTTGATACGAATTCAATTCAGATGGAGCGTAGAAAACGAAGCTGATTTCAATAAAAAATAAAAAAACGACTGATGTGATCTGATGCAGAGGAGGACTTGAGTATTAGGGAAAGGAAGAGACCGAAAGAGCAAGACAGAGGAGGAAGACAGGAAAAGTCTTGCAATCGGATTGAGGTCAAATGTATAAAAGAGTGGATGCGATCTATGATGAAATGGGAGTTGGCACCCTTAGCTAAAAGATTTCCAGCTGATCATCGATTTGTATGAGAATGTCTTCACTGCAATAACATGAAAATATAAATGGAGAAATTTATCGAGCTAGCTAAATAAATAGCTAAACATGCCACCCCGAATTCTCCATCCTATCGTGTCTACATTATTATGCATTTGAGTTTTTGAGCAGTATATTTCCCCAATTCAGTATTTCAGTATTTCAGTATTTCGCTGTATTTCTCATATTTTTCTCACTCGTTCTTCATTTTCCTCCGGTCTGGCACTTGAACATGAATCCAGAGGACGTGTTGAAAAAACAAGTGCAGTGTAATCTCTAATCGCATTTCGTATTTCGTGTCTTACTCAATGGCTTTTACACATTTCCAGCTCTAGCAATGCAATACAAAATGCAATGCAAAATGCAATGCAATGTAATGCAATACAATGCAGTGCAATGCAATGCAATGCAATGCAGTGCTACAGGATACATTGGTGGTTTAAGGGCGTGTATTCTGGAAAATAAAATTATGCTAGTTGGTAGGTAAGTATTGATGTCCGTGGACCGTAACCATGAGTATCTGGTTTAAGTATGGCATCGCATGTAGTCACATTTCGAATATGTGGAAAAATTGTGAATTCAAAGTTGACATAGATAGCGAGTCCTCTTTGTAGTGAATATAAAAGTGGGACAGGGATTGGTTTCCACCCAATATTCTACAATATCTATAGCCATGTAAGATCGAAATGAAGCTGTATAGAGTCATGGAAGCGACATCGAGTCTCTTTGGAGTTTTGAAAACATTTTATTTTTGAAATAAATATTGTGGTAGGAAAGGGGACCGTTCGATGGCTGGGTGAAGAGTCGCTAAGAAGATTTCAAAGACTTGGTGTAAGTACTCACGTTCCAAGTCGAAAAGAGACCGTTTCCGAAGTCCGTAAAACTCGTGGGGGTGCTATACTGGATCCACAAGATATTATTCGTGAAGTACTGGACGACAATGATTTTGTATCAAGTATGAAAGTTTTTCCCCTTCTTTTTTTTTTTGCTCCAGCTTATAAATTTATTAGGGAATTATATACTCTTTTTGCCGTCAATCGCTTCCTTCGAAGCATCCTTATTTCATACGCAGTCAATGCAATGGTCTATGAACCATAGCTCCTACTTTCCTACTTTATTGTCAAGAAAATTAGCAATAATATCAAGTCGAGGTAAAGACTGTATGTAATATAATGTAATGTAATGTAGTGTAATGTAATGGGACTCAATGTAAAATCTGAGTGAGTGTACCTACTTATGTATCTGTATTGGAGCAGTCGAGAGAGTTGTTTCCCTCGCCTCGCTACTGTACTCGTACTCGTGCAGCATTTTCCTTCATCTTCATGAAATAATAAGTAGAGGATTCTGTGAACGAAACTCAAAAGTCTGGCTTCTACATTTTATTACAATATGAAAAAAATGTTGTGAATTTTTGATTGCATGGAATATGGAACTGGAACTGGATGTATGTATGTATGTATGTAGGTACATGCATTTACTCATGGAATATACACATACATGTTTTTGTCTATCTGTAGTCGTGCTGGATAGCGATTGGCCGAATCCCGTACTCGCGTCCGCAGAAATCAAATACGTTCCGGAACAAATGTATGTTCTATAAAAATAAAACTTATTTGCCGTACTCCTTTCCTTCGCACTGATACAGTCTTTTTTTTGCTACTTGTATTGGATTAGCTTTTAGTATTTTTTTAAAGAGATTGCTTCTTGCTTGTCTCAATTGGTATTGGTATTGGTGTAAACTGTAAAGTAAACTTTCAACTTCCACTTCCTATCCCACTCTGCCTCTGTTTCTGTCTCTGTCTCTGTCTACTTGGCTGGATGAAGTGATGTGATGTGATGCTGGGAACTTTTCCCCTAGTAAACTTTCAACTTCCACTTCCTATCCCACTCTGAGTCTGTTTCTGCCTCTGTCTCTGTCTACTTGGCTGGATGAAGTGATGTGATGTGATGCTGGGAACTTTTCCCCTCCGCTCACCATCTAATTACTGGGTGTAATAATGTTGAAGTTGAAATGCAATGCAAAGTTTCCGTTTTGGGTAAACAGTTGTCTGATGATGATGAAAAGGAATGGATGGACGACACGACAACGGCAGACTTCATGCATGCATGCATATCTGTAGATAGACGCTTGTTGTAGATTTGTAGTTTGGGTAAAGATGACGCGGACTCTTTACTTTACTAGTTCACCAGGTGATGGAACACAATGGAAGAGACAAAGCGAAAGTGAGTCTCGAAATGAAATCGCATCACCTCCAAGTCTAGTTAAGAAAGAAAGATTCTCCTCTTTGGAAGTTTCGGGTGTCAATTTCTCGAGTCTATTTAATCTTTTCCAATCCTTACCATACCATACCATACCATACTATACCATCACCATTATCATCCACCTCGGCGTTCCGCCTTCCATTCACGCCTTCAGCTTCAGCCCGTTCAGTTCCGTTCGTCTGCCCGAAACTCAAGTGTCTACCGATCTACATACAAACTTACCACATACCGTATCTGTGTCCCGTGTAGGAAGGTACGTATGTAAGTATGTATGTATGTATGTGGGTATGCTGGTGCTGGCATGGCATTTGCACAGAAACAGTAAGCATCTGGGTTTGATGCATTCTCACATGGGAATACTTGGTTACTGCTTCCACATCCACACTCGTTCCGCCCTGTCCTCGCGGAGTCCTAGTCCTAGTCCTAGTCCTAGTCCTAGTCCTAGTCCTGGTCCTGGTCCTGGTTCTAGTCTCCTGGTGTAGCTCTTAATGTTGCATGAATTCCAGCTTTATTCATGACAATCGTTTCTCAAATTGCTTCCGTTTCACTAACTCATACCGAATAACCGAATAATCTTAACAGGTATGTATCTACTCTTGATTTTTGTATTATTTTTCATTCTTTTTCAGTCCAAAG